>JAHNEJ010000056.1:0-284386 GCA_022559845.1 Amorphophallus konjac
ATGTCAATAAAGCCAGGATTTGAAAGCTTAGACTTCCCTAATCATGTCTATAAACTCAGAAAAGCTCTCTATGGTTTAAAGCAAGCTCCTAGAGCTTGGTATGATAGGTTGAGCAAATTCCTCACTGATAAGAACTTCACAAGAGGTGTAGTTGATCAAACATTGTTCACCAAGGTGAGTCATTCAGATATTCTTATCATTCAAATTTATGTGGATGACATTGTGTTTGGGTCAACTAACCCCAAATTGTGTGAGGAATTCTCTCAAATTATGACTAATGAGTTTGAAATGAGCTCAATGGGTGAGCTCAAACTATTTCTTGGACTGCAGGTTACACAATCAAAGGATGGTACCTTCATCTCTCAGTCCAAGTACATAAGGGATCTATTGAAGAAGTATAAAATGGACAACCTCATGGAAATAGCTGCTCCAATGGGTACCTCAACCAGTTTGTATGAAGATCCTCAAGGTAAACCAGTGGACCAAAGGCTATATAGAGGTATGATCGGATCCCTTCTATATCTTACAGCATCTAGGCCTGACATTCAATTTTCAGTGTGTTTATGCTCTAGATTTCATGCTAGTCCCAAAGAATCACATCTTAAATCAGTAAAAAGGATTTTTAGGTATTTACTAGGCACCCAAGAGCTAGGTCTTTGGTATCCTGCCAAGTGTGAGTTAGAACTTCTAGCCTACACTGATGTAGATTATGCTGGGTGTCGAGTAGAGAGAAAAAGTACTAGTGGATATTGTCAATTCCTAGGTGGCTGTCTAGTATCTTGGGCATCTAAGAAGCAATACACTGTAGCTTTGTCTATAGCTGAAGCTGAATATGTTGCAGTTGGCAATTGTACTGCCCAAGTACTATGGATCAAGCACCAACTGGATGATTATCAGATAAAATTGGGATGTATTCCAATGTTATGTGATAATACTAGTGCTATATGCCTTGCTAAAAATCCTGTTCATCATTCTAGGACTAAGCATATAGAGATAAAATGCCATTTTCTTAGAGATGTTGGAAATAAAAAGGAAATTGAAATGAACTTCATTGAAACTGAAAAATAAATTGCTGATATTTTTACTAAGCCTCTTGGGAATGAAAGGTTTAAATTTCTTAGAAGAGAACTTGGCTTGTGTAAATTTTAGCATAATGAATAAACTCTCTGATGGCTTGAATAAACCTTGTGAATGTTGAATGTTGCAACAGACTCATGATCATGCATGACATTCATATTTTTTTTGGCATCACACTCATGATCATCATTGCATATCATAACAGTGGTATTTAATTCTTGCCATTCATTTGCAAAACTGCATGCATATAGACAGGGGGAGTATTGTTAGAAATTCAGAGTGGTCATCAACCTTATTGAAATCCAAATTCTTTGACCCTGAATGAGTTGAGTCTGACAATATGGCAATCTGTTAGTCAGTTCTGATTCCTAAGCAATAGAAAACAGACTTCTTCTCTTATAAGAATTTTAATTGCTTAAAGACTGACTTTGATGGTTTAAATTTTATAAACTTTAAAGTTTAAAGATTGCAATCAGTAAATAAGAAAGCTGAAAATTGATAAAGCTCTCAACCCTTATCTTATTTCATGTCAGACAAAGCTAATCATATCTGAAATCTGAAAACTCATCTGAAATCATGTTAGAGAAGCTAAGTATGTGTATTGTTCTTAAACAAGTCATTCTGAAACAAATAAAGGACAGCTAAGAAAGATATTGAAAAACATTAAAATTAATTGAAAATAACATTGGCAGAGCAATGACTGGTAAAATACTGAGAAACTAAGTGATCCATCAAAGAAATGGACAATACTTAAGTCATGAGGTGTATCCGTTATCTCTGTATAAAATGATCAAAACAGTAGGGTGGTTTCACTGAGTACCTGGGGGTAACTGGCGTCTGATAAACGTGTACCCTCACACAAAAAGGTGTAAATCAGTTCTATTGAATTTGATCATGGCAGAATGGTCCATCATGTTGAGTATCTAGGGGTATTGGCGTCTGATAAACGTATACCCTTACGCAAAAAGATAAATGGTACCTGAATGCCCTTAATGAACTAATATTGAAAATGATGTTCCTTCAAAAGAAATTTTATGGATGTCAATTTGTTTAATTTTAATACATGACCTGGTAACTCTTAACATTTTTTTTACTGAGTCTATGAAAGTAAGATATTTTGAAACTGAATCTCTCATGCAAATGTGATTCTGGTTTATTGTTTTATCATGCACAGAAAACTTATCCATTGATTGTAGTGCATGAACTCAAAATTTTATAGTCTTTAAACCAGAATTCTATCTGAAAGTAGTTTCTAAATTCATATGACTGAAGACTCTGTGCTTTAGAATGCTTATTCCTGAACTACTTGTTCAGAATGCCAGTCAGATGATCTCTCTTTTTTCTTCCCTTGTAATCACTTTCCCTCCTCTTTGTTGATGGCAAAGGGGGAGAATATTATCTGTTTGATGAATTCTGAATTCATTCCAGGGGGAGTGTATGAATCATGTTATGGCAAAGGGGGGAGATCTTGTGAGCATGGAGTTAGTTTTTATTTCGTAGCATGTATTCATAGCATCTGCATGACAATCTGAATAACAAATCATGTCTTTCATCAAAAATTTATCTGAATGACAGGTTGTTGCTCTTCTATATGATAGGGGGTTGCCATCATCAAAAAGGGGGAGATTGTTGTGACTTCTCTGTGTTGATGATGTTGACAATATGCTTTACTTCATTGGCAACACCTTGTTTTGATTGATTGGCAACTGTTTATGTTTTGATGAAATTGCTTTTATCAGATTGTCTGTGTGTTCTATGCATTTCACAAGTATACACACTGCACACACACACAAGTCTTCACACTCAGATAGTCTATACATCATGTTGTGTTTGTGCATCGTTGAGAACACAAGTCTATACATCCATTGCTTCAGTTCAATACCTGCTATGTGCATGCATTGCATCAGTGCATTGCTTCCTCTGTGCATATACTGCATTAGTGCATCCATCAGGCATACAGTCTATACACTAATGCATGTGAGGTACTGTCTGCACGATAATGTCTATACATTGCTGCATTGCTCGCACAGGCTAAGTCTATACATCGTCCGTCTCAGTTGAGCTTCAAAGCCTGTACATCCACCGTCTCACTTGAGCTGTGAAGTCTATACATTGTCCATCTTACTTAGTGTCTCATGCAGCATCAGCTCAGTAAGTCTGTACATTGCATTGGCTAAGTCTGTACACTGTCCATCTCACTTTGCGTCTTATGCATTGGGCAAAGTCCATACACTGTAGCTCACATAACTAGCAAGTCTATACATTGCATTGTGGTGTTTGTGCTCAAAGTCTATACAGTGCTTGCACTGTCATTCAAAGTCCATACATTGGACTGTAGCATGTACGAAGCTAAGTCCATACATTAGTGAAGTTTGTACAACGTCATGCATCCTTCTTCAAAGTCCATACACTGCACTGTAGCTTGCTCGAGGTGAAGTATGTACATCCATCAGTGAACTTCCAAGTCTATACATTGGTGAAGTCTGTACATTCACCAGTTGAACCTTCAAAGTCTGTACATTCACCATTTGAACTTCGAAGTCTATACATTGGGATTTTTACCTACGTTCAGTTTTGCAAGTCTGTACATTGGGCTTTCAGATAAAGTCTGTACATCCCAGAACTGTGCAAGTCTGTACATTACTACTTTGCCAAAGTCTTTACATTGTGAACCTTCAAGTCTGTACAGACTTTGCTTCGCTCAAGTCTGTACATCGTCCAGTTGTCTTTGGCAAGTCTTCACATCGTGAAGTCTATACATTCAATTGCTTTGCTTTGCTCAAGTCTGTACAGCCTTTTCCTTGGCAAGTCTGTACATCGTTATGTTGTTCTTATGCCGTAGCAAGTCTATACATTAATTCTTTCAGCATGTCAATGCATTCACTTGAAATGTATATACTTTGCTGTCTGCAGTTGAACATGCATTGCACTCTAACTCTATACACTGCTTCATGCATTGCATTCTAAGTCTAGACAACATTGCACGATGAGTCTGCATATTCATATGGCATGTCTATACAACCATCTGCTATGTTCTTAGCATTGCATACTTGAAGTCTATACAATGCCACAGTCATGCATGCGTTGAGTCTGTACAGGCCATAGCACTGTACTCACATAGTCTGTACAACGCATAGTCTCGCATTCACAAAGTCTATACAGTGCAAAGTCTATACAATGCACTGCATCCTACAAAGTCTGTACAGGGTTCTATACTTAAACTGATAATTCGATCCTCTGTCTGACAGGGACTCCTGGCTAAGATTGATGACTTGGCTCGTGATCCAAGGAAGGATGAGGTGCCCAAATGGTGACACATGGAAGCAGCTCAGTCAGGATGCTGCCAGGTGGTCGAAGTTCCTATTATCTGGCAAAAGCATTAGGCGGGAAATGTGGAAGCCACACGCCCTTATCCAATCTACTGCTGGTATATATATGAGCTTTCTTCTTCAGAAGGAGGCTGATCGAACAAGTGACAAAGTCTATACAGTGAGACTGAAAGTCTGAAGCAGTAGAGAGCCACTGAGATCCACAGAGAAGAAAAGCATAGAAGAAAAGAAAGAGAGAAAAGAGAGATGTGTTGAGAGAGTTTGATTGAGAGAGTTGAGTTGAGAGAGCTTTCAAGAGGTCTTGTAAATCAGACTCTTGGTTCAGATACCAGAGCTGATTCTGCTCATACTTGAGCTACATTTGTCTTGTTTTTACATTTCGTTTGTTTCTATTTTTCTTGCTTTCGATACACTTTTATTATCAAGCTGTGAGGCAACAATTGTAGTGGAGGTTTCCACTGGACAGGTGAAGCTGTAATCCTCAGCAGGTGAGACTTGGTCTCGGACGGCTAAGCTATATTGCCCAGCGGTTGCAGAGGATCTGTTCCTCTGGTCGGTAAGCTGTAAAGCTCAGCGAAGCTGTGTATCAGCGGTTGTTGGCAAGCTGTGAAGCCTAGCTATTCAAGCTGTGAGTCAGCAGAATCCATACTCTAGTTGGAGTGTGGGGTGGACGTAGGTCTCCTGTTCGAACCACCTAAAAATCTTGGGTGTCTTGTGTTTGTGAGATTGCTTGTGATTTGCTGTGTGGCTGCATGTGTCGACACTCTTCATAGTGTTCTTTCTGTTGTTCAACAATTGTCTGTTTAAATTCCGCATTAGAGCTCAACTGTGTTTTAAAATTAGACATTAGATCTATTCACCCCCCTCTAGATCCACACTTCGTGGAGATAGACTGCATCCATCTAACATAACAGGAGGAGGTCTCCTGACTTTGAGAGTGGTGACGTATCACCTCATTTCATCCCAGTCAATTCCGCCTTCATCATTCGTATCGTAGATGTAATCTTTAAACTGAAAGCAGTTCTCTACTGTGTGTCCTGGCTGTCTGTGATAGACGTAGTATCTGGAGGTATCAACATTCGGGGGCCACGCAAAACTTTCCCTGGGTAGGATGAGTGTGTTTGAGGCCATAAGGGCGCTGAAAATATCTGCCAAAGTTTCTGGCAATGGTGGGTAATAGGCTCTCTTTGCACCAATCGGCCTCCTTTGTTGTTATGGGGGGCCATAATTCCCTAGGGGTGGAACTTTGTGGTACTGAGGTGGCGATTGTTGTTGTTGGGGTCGAGGTTGTTGCTGGGGTTGAAGTGGTTGAGGCATATTATTCAGGGGTGGATTATTTTGGGGTGGAGGACGAGAGGGGAAAGTACCTTGTTGGAGGGGAAGTCGGGGCATTTGTGGAGGCATTGGGTTGAGTGCATAGTTGGCATTGTTGACTGCACTCACCTGCTCATTTGTTACAACCCCTTCTATCGCTCCACCAGTGTTTGTCTTTCTGATCACCTTGGGCTTCGGCGGCTCAAACATGTGCATAATGGGGGAGTCGTTCAACTGGGTCTGGATATACCGGGCCCTTTCATAGAGCTCTTCTATTGTGGTAAGCTTGTTCATGGCCAGGACGTGCCTGAACTGTGGGGTTGCATTGGACACAATCATCTTTACTTGTTCAGGCTCTGAGAGGGTATCTCTTATCCTTTCTGTCAGGGACCTCCATCTGTCGGCATAGCGGACAAAATCTTCGTCAGGCTTCATTTTCTCGGCCACTAGGTCGGTAATGGAAAGAGAGGGACCGACCCTATCCCGAAACTTTTGCAAGAATCTTCTTTGCACCGTATCAAAGTTCTCGGCCTCGCCGGGCTCCAAAGAATAGAACTACTCTAGCGCAGGACCATCCAATGATCTCCGAAAGAGGTATGCCAGTGATCTCTGGTCATTTTGCCAATAGGAGGATTCATACATGAAGTCCTTGAGGTGAATAAAGGGGTTGCCAGTGCTATTGTACCTGCGGTATGTAGGCATTTCGGAGGGAGGAAGATGGATCACCGGAAGGATTGGCAAAGCAACCTCCGGGGTGGATTTCACGTCCACCATTTTCTTTAAATTTTGAAATTGTTCGTCCATTCTATTGAACCTGTTGAGGAGCGATTGGGCAAGCTCCTCGGGAGGTGAAGGTGGCATCTGCCACTGGGGAGGAAAATGTCTCCCGGAGACTTGAGGAGGAAACCCCGAATGAGAGGGAGCTGCCGGACCGCCGGTAGTTGGCCCCGGCTGGAGCGGTATGTGGGGAACAGTAGGAGTTTGAGATTGTGAAGGGAATTGGAACGAGGGTGGCTGTTGGCTCGCCTGCCCTTGAAGCGAGGGAGACTGGATGGCTTGCACCAGTGAAAGAGATGGGATGGCCTACACCGACTCTTGGAGGGGTGCGATGGCTGGAGTTGACTCCTGGGGGGCGGGAGAAACAGATTTCCCTTTCAGAATGACCTGGAAGGCTCGGAGCTGCTCAGAGGTAAGCTCCGTGTTGGCGAGGACACCTAGTAAAGAGGAGATGTCCTATGGTGGGGATGTATCCCCTGCGGTAACCTGCACCTCACGTGAGGGCTCATTAGAAGGACCCGAGTCCATAGCATGGACTCGCGGCTCGATTGATTGACCACGGCCAGGGTGGTTCTCCGCAAAAGACTCGTGAGCCATGCTCAAAGTTCTTCCGGAACTCAAAAACAAAAACCAACAAGCAGATAGCAGAAATTATCAAACAAATGGATGCCTTTACGCCCTCTTTTTTTGTTTTGATTTTGATAATTTTTTTGTGTTTTTAACCAGATCTGAAGTTCACACAAAAATGGGGACCCTAGTTAGTTTTTTTGTTTCACTGCCGTGTCAACTAGGGTCTCTCATCTCACCACGAATGGGTCGACTAACTCCGGGGAACTTCAATAGTACAACCAGCCCAGTGAACGAAGAGGGAATCCTTCACTGTCGGGGACTTACGGAGGTCCCAATGGAGGAGATTCTAGTCCGTCGAGAGGAATTCCCGAACGGAGAGTCCTTCCTTCACCGAGAGAGGGTGATCCTTAGAAAAAAATGAAAAAAAAATAGAAAAGGGGTGGATGCATGCAATGAAGTGTTGAACAGGTATACAGAACATAAGAAAACAACAGAGATAACAAAGATATAATCAACACCCAATGAATCACAAGAGACTAGGGACGAAGTGCACGAGGGATAAGAACTGAAAGTGCTACTGTGAGCACAACTGGAGCACGTGAGGGCGCAAAGGTGGAGGAGCACACGGCGGTGCCGAACTTACAAGGGTAACCAAGGGAAAGCGAAAGTCGTCCCACCGTGATCGTCAATCTGTGAGCGACGTCACGCGAAATGCCGGAGGAGGCGAAGCGGAGCGCGAGGGGCTCATTTTGCTGCAACACAGGAAGAAGAGAGAAGAGGAGAGAGACCACCACGGGATATTGCTTCGACGGGGCGTGCGGGACAGATGCAATGTAATAAGATATGGGGATTAAATGGCCATAGCGGGAAATGACTCTCCGCGACCTCGGGGGATGGAAAAAGTGCAGAATTTAAGTGACAGAAATTTAAACGGCCATTGTGAGAAATGACTCGCCGTGGCCTTGAGAATATAACAGATATAAGAAGCACAAAATGTAAGTGACAGAAACTTAAACGGCCATTGCGGGAAATGACTCGCCACGGCCTCGAGAATATAGCAGTTACAACAACAGCATAGAATATAAGTGACGGAAATTTAAACGGCCATCGCGGGAAATGACTCTCCACGGCCTCGAGAATATAGCAGATATAAGATCAACACAGAAAATAAGTGACGAAAATTTAAACAGCCATTGCGGGAAATGACTCTCCGTGGCCTCGAGAATATAGTAGATATAAGAACAGCACAGAATATAAGTGACGAAAATTTAAACGGCCATTGCAGAAAATGACTCTCCGCGGTCTCGAGAATATGATGTGATCGCCAGGGGCCGGAGACCCCAAAATAAAGAAAGTGATCGTGCCTACCTCAAAAGCGGGAGATGGCGTGTTGCTTCTGCATCTCTCTTCGATCGGCCGATGGAGAGGGCTTTCCTTGGTTACCCTTGCAAAAGAAGAAACAGACAAATAACATGTGGATCAGAAAAGACGGCAGTGTAGTATTAGTCCCTTGATGAAGAATAATGAAATCGTGGCAAGACACACACCTGGTTGGTGTTGTTTTTAAACCCCTCTCGGACACGAGTAGGAGGAAAATGCTATGATGAATGGGGGATCGTGCAAACGTGCATAAAAACGGATCTCCCTTATGGAAGGAGATGACGGATGATGGGATGATGCATGCGATAGAAATAACAAAAGAGAAGGGGAGAGAATGGCTTATTGAAGGTGCCGATGGCGGGATCCGACGGAGCTTCGACAGCGTGGGGACGACGTGGAAGCAGAACGGATGGAGCTAGCCTTCCTCTCGCTAGCGCGGGCACCCGAGAAGCCAACATAACCTCCCCCTGCAAAAGACCCACGGGTTAGAAATGGGATCCGGCAGAGTCTCTCCTTCCTCTGTCGGATCTGAAGCCCCCTCCCTTCGAGGGAGGTGGTCCCCTATTTATAGAAGGAAAGCTGATTGGGGCGTCCAGTCTCATGGACGCCTCACTGTTGACGCGTCCAGGAGAACAGACGCCTCAATAAATATTTTTTTATTTTTTATCTTAATATATTCATTGAGGCGTCTAGGCTCTTGGACGCCTCAATGATGAGGCGTCTGGGGCCCTAGGCGCACCCATTTTCGCCCACCGAATCGTCGCCGAAAGCCGTAGACAGTGGGTAAAGCGAGTGGTTTCGAGGTGCACCCGTGACTCACGAGTGGGCGCCTCCATCTGACAGGACGTCGTTAAGTTTTAGATTTTTGCACAACGTCAAATCGAACGGCGGATCGGGCTTGTCCAGACCTGGATCATTGGGGCGTCCAGGCCCCAGGACGCCTCAAGACTAAGGCGTCCAGTCCCTTGGACACCTCAAGCATTATATATTTATTATTATTATTATTATTATTATTATTATTTATTGATTGAGGAGTCCAGGCAAGTTGACGCCTCAATTAAGTCATGTCGGACTCGTCCTGAAAGGTCGTCGGCATCAAACCATCAGACGTCTTCGAGTTCGGATTTTTTTTGGTACATACGGTTGGTAGCGACGTCATCCGCATGTCGTGTGATTTCCTGAGTGAGGGGGCTTTTCTCAGATTCCGAAGAAGTGCCACACTCTCGGAAGAAGACCAAAGAAAAGAAAGCACTCTAGCGATTCGAAATGCGAAAGCCACAGCGGGGCGTCATATTGTAATATAAGATTTACTCAAGACGATGTCAGAAATAGCGTGTCTACAGCTTCGTCCAGTGTGCACTAGAGGGTAGACCTCTTGGGGTAGTCCTTTCATAGGACAGAAGAGACAGTCTTCTGGTAGAGAAGACCTTTTGATGCGGGGCGGATGACCGACTCGGGCTAAGACGTACGACCGACTCGTTGTGCGGCCAGCACTAGCACACTAAGGCAAGCCGTGCGGCTGACCACCGTGGTATTCTCCGGGTGGAGACGTCTCTTAACAGTGACTCTCTTAAGCCCTACGATTGTCCATTGCGAGGGAAACGTGGGGATCGCGGCGATTAAGAAACCACCGTCGCCTATGGTGCTAATTCGTGCTCGGTGCCGGGTTGACGAACCACACTCGTAGGAGGCGAGGAACGCGTGCCGGAGCCGCTCGGGTACGCCGACGTAAAGCCGACCCGATTCTGCCCGCGCTAGTCACCCTGCGCAGCCAGCTTGCGGAGGCTGGTACGGCTGGATCCGATGCCTGATCGGAGCGTCGTTTGTTGGAGAATGTCAGCGACTAGATGTAGTATCTTCACTCCAAAGATCGTGAATAGATGCCTTCAGATCTGGGTGCAGTGATGAATCTTCTGAGGTTCTGGTTTTGTGCTCACAG
The DNA here is from genome assembly GCA_022559845.1 of Amorphophallus konjac. NCBI lineage: Eukaryota > Viridiplantae > Streptophyta > Magnoliopsida > Alismatales > Araceae > Amorphophallus > Amorphophallus konjac. Next base: position 10,387 of record JAHNEJ010000056.1, read on the forward strand.
AACTGCACAGAAACACGGTAAAATGTTGGGAAAATGGTTGCCGATGTCGGATCGGGGCGTTACTTCTGGGAGATGGTAGGCGACGTCTAGTGGAAGAAATACTCTGAAGATGCCTTACACGGATCTTGGCCGGATGAAGCGGGGCAGGCTCTAAAAGTTGATTCTAGTTCTCAGCCGGGCCTGCTCAGACCAGCCCGCGCGATCCCACGAGAACTTCCATCACGATCAGCACCGGTCACGGATCGAGGCGAAACTAGCGGCAACACAAAGAGGACTTGAAATACTATGATTTCTCTTCAAGAACCAACTTCAGATGGCATCGGGGTTGGGATCCAGGAATTAAAACACAGAAAACTTCAATTCTGGAAAGCATTCAAGAACTGATCTGCATGCCTCCACGAGAAATATCGCCATCGTTGCTCTCGAACTCCGATCGATGCGAAACCAAATCTGAAAGTTTGCTAACTTGCAGAGGTATGACGAATAATTTTTCTGGAAGAATAAGATAAGAAGAGAAGAGGGATATGAGGTCGAGTCACACGACCTAGAACTGTCCCGTCACAAGACTGCAACCAGGGAATCACTCCCAAGAGAATCACTCTCTAATGCACTTATCTCTTAACAAAACTTCATTCTATTAAGTATAAACACTATACATGCCCTTATATAGGGAAATGGAAGAGGTAGGGGGGAGGGGACTTGCGCAAGATGCAAGTAGGGGGAGGGGTGCACATGGATTAAGACATTGGTGAAAGGGAAAGGGGGGGCAAGGGGACATGGTTGCTCACCTACCTTTGAATTTCAAGGTAAAGGTGGTAGGTTTGCAGCCATTAGAACTTGACCAGCAGCCATTCTAGATACATGTGGTAAATGGAGGTGGAAGAAATATAAAAATACACAATTCCTAGCCTAATAAGCCAAAAGAGGGGGCGCCCCAATCTTGGGCCTTGAATGGGCCACATGTGGCCATGGCTTAACCAAGCCTATTCCAACCTAGATGGCTTAAGGCCAAATGTGGCCATGGCTTAACCAAGCCCATGAATGAAGAGAGCCCACTCTAGATTATCCAATCTAGAGAACCCATGTAGGAAGGAAGCCCATATGGCTTATGAATCCATTACAAATGGACCAAGGCCATTTCTACTTATGGAATGCTTAAGGGGCTTTAACAATTTTGCCCTTTAGGAGCCTTACAACCAGCCCATACCCTTTACAAGCCCAATTCAATGCCAAAAAAGGTCCAAATTCAAGCCAAATTATCCCCCTTTTGAAGATAAGCCGATGTAGTCCACTTGGCGCTCCGCGTATGGCACCGTCGGTTCGCCGACGTGTCACGTGATCGCCCTGGTGTTCGCACCAATTCTCCCCGGGTGAGAGGAACTCGACCCCGTCGAGTAAGGGTCCCGAAGCTTGCACTCTCCGCATGTGATCAAGGCATTGGTCATCGTGGGGCATCCTCGCCAATGCACTAGGACGTGTGGGTATGCGCCATTCCTTGTGGTGATCACCTGCTCATCCAGTATACAATCTATATGCATGTGTTGAGGCTGGAAAGGTGGACTCTCGGGTGAGGGGTCACTCCCAATAGAAAGATAAAGCTTGAGACTCAGTAGGGATCACCGCGGGTTCCAAGAGGCTACCAGAGGAAACATGGAACGTCGAATTGACACCATTGTCGTTCGGTAGTTGAATATTGTACGCTTTCGGACCCACATGTTTCTTAACCCGGAAAGGGTGGGGATCGTGGACTTAGAGTGGCTTTCGGTCTCCGGGCGGAAACCTGTCAGGTATGATCCTGATCTAGATGTACTCTCCCTTTGAATCCACGGATATGTGGCATGCATTGGCTACCTCCTTATGCGTGCTTTGAGTGGCCTTTTATTGATACGACTTAATGCAAACCATATGCATGAAAGAGAACAACGAGGGAGACAAACAAACACACACACACATGACCTTAGACAAACCTATGGCTAGTCCGACCTACGCATGGACGATGGCGGACCAGGACACCCAAATGTGTGCCATGCATACACTAGATGCAACCAAAGGTAGGTAGGATGATGTACTCCTAGACACCCAAAAAGACACCATGCATGCAAGGACTTCCTATCAGATGTGGGTGTGGGTGGGCTAAGAGGTTCATCACCACTACATGTAGGTAAGGCATGCCATGCTTCCCAATAATCGGACCTATTGCTATGTGGAGTTTGATTGGCCCGAGTGGGAAGAGAGTGGTAGGGGACTTCCTTGACAAAGTAGAGGGGAAGTGGTGGGTCACGAGGCCCACTAGAGAAGGGGTCGAATGGGTCAAAGAATGTGTGACCCCCCGATTCCTCCATTACATAGTCCCATGTTTGAAATTCATGAAGGTGATGGTCACCTTCATCCATCGACGTAGATGGTACTGTGTATAGCAGATAGGGCTCCTCCCTCGGGATAAAAGGAGTGAAGTCGGGCTCGGCCGGTAAGGGGAGGAGTAAAAGAACCTCCATGGTGATATGGCCCACGGTGCACATGGAGGTGATAGACCCTAAGGATGGATGTGTGAAGCTACGACCTATAGGTTGGTCAAAGCCTGGGGCCAACAAGTGCGTAAAAGTCAATTTCCGATCTAACCCTTTAAGAAGGTCATCCAATGTATCCACATGGTGACTAGACCGGAAAGTGGTATGGAATGAGTTGATTGACACCAGAGGTAGGATAGGGTCCATAGATGGGAAGGGAAGTGGGACCAAGCTATCCTTGAGCCAACTAACTAGTGGCTCGGCTATGTAAAGTGTACCCGTTAGAAATATGGGTGGCTCGGGCTTTGGTGGCTCCAAATGAGATGATTCCGAATAGAGTTCAGCAGTAGAGGGTGGTAGCATGGGAGCTCTCGTGGGTGGGGAATGAGGATCCACTATGATGGGGAGAGGGCTTGAGGACTCCGTTGATGGGGCCGGGTTAAGACTACCGGCGATGACCTCCTTAGGCTCGGGTAGGAGCACATCACTAGGAGTACGTGTCCTATCCACCCCATCCAACCGGTCCAAAATCATTTGCATACGTTCGGCAACGGAGTGGGTTGGAATAGGGATATCATGATGGACTCGCCCGTAGTCAACCGTCCTAGGATTGGGTCTTGGCTCATTGACGTGTGGGGCTCTTTGCCTCCGGCTAGGACCCACTTGGTTGGAAGTGATTGGGTGGGGCCGGTTGGAGGTGACCGGTTGGGGCACGTAGACCTTCCTAAGCTCTCTCTTCATGTCCCACCATGACTTGATGGGCCATTGCCCCCTAACCTCTCTCATTCTTTCGATGTAATCCCACTTTTTGGCAGCCTCGTGAAGAAGCCGCTCTTTAGCGAAAGAGAATTGCATTGTCTCGGACATAGTATAACAATCAAAGTAGGTGTTCATGGTGGCCTCCCACTTGAGGTAGATGCCCGGGTCATTGGAGCCAAAAAAATCTGAGGCTTCAGGCCTACAGAAGCGGAGAGGATGGTTGCCAAGCCCATGGGTGGGCCAACGGTCATATCGTCTGGGCGACCGGGAATCCATGGGAAGTTGGAGAACTACATGTTAGACATGCCGACACTTGGACAAGACACTAGACACGACCCCAAAATACTAATGCAAAGTTGGCATGAGACTCGACTACACACTTAGACATGACGATGTTGGAATGCACTAACTAGGAACCTAGACTTAACCCACTATTCGGTACGTGGCGGAGCTAATCGATCCGAAGACCACTCACGCAAGTGTGCGGCCTTCCCGATAGGCATAACCTAACGACCGTGTCACACCTTTTGATATACCGAGTAGAGGAATGCAAATGCAACCTTGAACTTGAATGACCCTAGACTTGAACGACGCTCTGATACCAATTTGATGCGGGACGGATGACCGACTCGGGCTAAGACGTAGGACCAACTCGTTGTGCGGCCAGCACTAGCACACTAAGGCAAGCTGGGCGGCTGACCACCGTGGTATTCTCCGGGTGGAGACGTCTCTGAACAGTGACTCTCTTGAGCCCGACGATCGTCCCTTGCGAGGGAAACGTGGGGATCGCGACGATTAAGAAACCACCGTCGCCTAGGGTGCTAATTCGCGCTCGGTGCTCGATTGGAGCCACGGAACGGGCGCTCACAACTCACAATCGCGGTGAATTTGAAACTAGCTATCAGCCCTATTCTCACAAACGTAGTAATATAGAAAGCATACTAAACAGTAAATGTAAGGATCGGAACGAGCACGTACCTCCACGACTAGTCGTGGGGAAGAATTCCCGGCCGATTTCTGAACAACCCCAATACACACAAGATTAACTTTACAATTTCAGAAGCTTGGCCCACTCCACACAGGGAGGTATCGGGCTACAATCAATAACTTTGGGGTTGCTGAAACCCGGGTTGACGGGCCACACTCGCAGGAGGCGAGGAACGTGTGCCGGAGCCGCTTGGGTACGTCGACGGAAAGCCGACCCGGTTCTGCCCGCGCTGGTCACCCTGTGCAGAGAGCTTGCGGAGGCTGGTACGGCTGGATCCGATGCCCGATCGGAGCGCCGTTTATTGGAGAATGTTGGTGACTGGATGTAGTATCTTCACTCCAAAGATCGTGAACAGATGCCTTCAGATCTGGGCGCAGTGATGAATCTTCTAAGGTTCTGGTTTTGTGCTCACAGAACTGTACAGAAACACGGTAAAATATTGGGAAAATGGTTGCCGATGTCGGATCGGGGCGTTCCTTCTGAGAGATGGTAGACGACATCCAGTGGAAGAAATACTCTGAAGATCCCTTACACGGATCTTGGCCGGATGAAGCGAGGCAGGCTCTGAAAGTTGATTCTAGTTCTCAGCGGGGCCTGCTCAGACCAGCCCATGCGATCCCACGAGAACTACCGTTACTTTCAGCACCGGTCACGGATCGAGGCGAAACCAACGGCAACACAAAGAGGACTTGAAATATTACGATTGATCTTCAGGAACCAACTTCAGATGGCATTTGTGTTGGGCTCTAGGAATTAAAACACAGACAACTTCAATTTTGGAAAGCATTCAGGAACCGATCTGCGTGCCTCCACGAGAACAATCGCCATCATTGCTCATGAACTCCGATCGATGCAAAACCAAAGCTGAAAGTTTTCTAACTTGCAGAGGTATGACGAATAATTTTTTTGGAAGAAGAAGATAAGAAGAGGAGAGGGATATGAGGTCAAGTCACACGACCTAGAACTGTCCCGTCACAGGACTGTAACCAGGGAATCACTCCCAAGAGAATCACTCTCTAATGCACTTATCTCTTAACAAAACTTCATTCTATTAAGCATAAACACTATACATGCCCTTATATAGGGAAATGGAAGGGGTAGGGGGGGAGGGGACTTGCGCAAGATGCAAATAGGGGGAGGGGTGCGCATGGATTAAGACATTGGTGAAAGGGAAAGGGGGGCCAAGGGGACATGGTTGCTCACCTACCTTTGAATTTCAAGGTAAATGTGGTAGGTTTGCAACTACTAGAACTTGACCAGCATCCATTCTAGATACATGTGGTAAATAGAGGTGGAAGAAATATAAAAATACACAATTCCTAGCCTAATAAGCCAAAAGAGGGGGCGCCCCAATCTTGGGCCTTGAATGGGCCACATGTGGTCATAGCTTAACCAAGCCCATTCCAACCTAGATGGCTTAAGGCCAAATGTGGCCATGGCTTAACCAAGCCCATGAATGAAGAGAGCCCACTCTAGATTATCCAATCTAGAGAACCCATGTAGGAAGGAACCCCATATGGCTTATGGATCCATTACAAATGGACCAAGGCCATTTCTACTTATGGAATGGTTAAGGGGCTTTAACAATTTGGCCCTTTAGGAGCCTTACAACCAGCCCATACCCTTTACAAGCCCAATTCAATGCCAAAAAAGGTCCAAATTCAAGCCAAATTATCCCCCTTTTGAAGATAAGCCGATGTAGTCCACTTGGCGCTCCGCGTATGGCACCGTCGGTTCGCCGACGTGTCACGTGATCGCCCTGGTCTTCTGTACAAGGATGTTCTGAGATGACATGTTGAGGTGGCATAAGCTCTGACCAAGGTACCTTCCTCCAGACCTCAAAAGAGGGGTTTTTGGAGGTTTACGCCTGCTATTAATGCTCTCTGGATGAGCTTCAGAAATAGTGCAGGTCTAACAGATAAAGGCTCGAAGTCTTCTGGTGCGTCGATGCAGCAGGCCATCGCGTCGATGCAGCTGAAGAGCCATGCCCGTATTTGTGCTGGAACTGGAGGTGCTTCTTCTTTCAGCAAGCTGTTATGACTTGGTAATTGGATTTCCTTCAAAATTGCAATGTCTGACCTCTCCTCAACTCCTTAATAAGTTGACCTACGTCTCCCGATCGAGGAGAGAATATGGAGGAGGTAGCGGTGGCTTGGTGGTGGCGCCACTAACCAGGCTGAGCCCAACCCTGTCGGCACCAGGGGATGCCTCTACCTCCGACCAAGGTGGGCTCCCCTTCCTCATTCCACGGTTCCGCCGTCACCTCTCTGTGGACGCACTTTTCGGTTAAAAAAATCTTTTGTTGGTTTATTGAGTGCGTGGGCGTGCCAGTCACAAAGTGACGATTTATTCGGGCTTCATGGAGGCCCATGGTGCGCTCGATCTGACTTCGTCAGGCGACTATGTGGTTCGTGTAGGGACCGAAACCTGCCACGCCATAAAAGTCACGGCATTATTTACATCCCCTCGAAGAGGGGAACACCCTTGATTAATCGCTGGGGGTCAGGGCCTCATGGCCAGGAAATTATATTGAGAGAAACAAGACAATAGCGATCTTGAATCGGTTGGAAAGCCCTATGTCTAGGGAAGCAAGCATTCGAAATATGTAGGTCACTCAAGGGACCATTTTGATATCCGGACGAGCGTCCGCCTTCAGGAAATCGTAATCGTCACGGGCAAAATCGGAGCGTATGTATGCCGGGGCACGGCAAATTTGTTGTTCAGGGGAACGGGAAATGTTCGACTAAATCCCGATTAGAATGGTCAGAAACCCGCGAGCTTGTCGGCTCGGTGTAAGATCAAACTGTGACCATGCTGCGGTGCCCCCCCCCCCCCCCCCCCCCCCCCCCCCCCCGCGCGGTCAAAGTCAGGCTTGCGTGGGCATCGTTAATATTTTCGGCGCCAAGGGGGTAACGGGAGAATGTGCCTTAAATCAGTTGGAAAGCCCTATGTCTAGGGAAGCAAACATTCGAAGCGTGTCGGTCGTTCAGGGGACCGTTCAATATTCGGACGGGTGTCCGGCTTGAGAATATCGTAATCGTCGCGGGCAGACCCGAAACATATGTATGCCGGGGTACGGCAAATTTATTATTCCGATGTTGGAATCATTTTTTTGTTTTGTTGCTTATTGTCATTTTGGACTTATTTGATTCGTTTCGCGTGTCGATCGACCAATTAACTAACTGGTAATTAACTGACTGATTGACTGCGCGGGCGTGCCAGTCACGTGAGTGACAAGTTTATTGTGCGCTCATTCTGACCCGTGTCGGGTGAGAGTAAGATTCGATCGGGACCAGCAGTCCGCCATACCATAAAGGCTATGGCGTTAATTACATCCCCCACGAGGAGGGAAGACCTTTGATTAATTGCCGAGATAACGGGTTGTCAAGGCCGGACTAAAGGATGTAGAGGATGCGAATGATCATGCAAGATATTATGATCTATCACACGCTGTTCATTAGGGCGGGCCCTCAGTATGTGGCGGAGGACCTAGGCCCGAAGACCACCATCACGCGTGGCAAAAGCTTTTCGTCGGAAGTTGCCCGGCTCTCAGCTCATGTCATTTGATATAACGAGGGTCCGTGCACGCAGGCGTGCATCGATGCGGCATGAATGCTTAGATTAAAGCATGATGAAGATATGAAATTAATTAATTCAGGCTTAGACAAACCAATTTATTCAATTCATTGATTAAGAAGTTTATTCAATTCTGTTATTAACATCAGAAATCACCCCAGAGGTGAGGAAGGAAACGAGACGGCACAATGACACGATCCGGAACGAGACCGGCGCGGTACGCCTAGGGAAAGGGCTTAAAATGCTTGAAACGGCGCCACAAAGAGTAGGTAAAGGGTTTAAAATGGCACCACAAAGCGTAGGTAAAGGGCTGGCCTGAAAATGGCGCACCCCTCTTCCTAGCGCGTCGGGATAAGGCGCGCCGTATTAAGGCGCGCCGAGTGTCGACGACGCCGGTTTCATCCTATTTTGCGGAAATCAAGGTTTTATTGGTGATTTTTGGGTTTATTAAAACACTTTGGGAGATTTTGAAAGTTTATTGAGTCAGTTATTCAAAGGATCGGCCCTGGGCCATCCGGAAGCCGAGTCACAGGCTCGTTCGAGGTTCATACTTGAGCGCGGCGATTGTTCCAAGTCAAACTCGTTCGAGCCAAGATTTCAACAGCATCTCCCAATCCCGTAGGATTTTCGGGGAGAAGCGGGGAATACTCACGTGGCGGAGCAACCCCTGAAAGCCAGGTGGCACAACGGCGGCCGGCAAACCCGGACGGATAGGAGAACCCCGAGGGCTAGCCTACTAGGGGCACCGAGTCCGTGGGTAGAAAGTGGACAGATGGCGCGACTCACAATGGGAGCGAAGACCCCGAGGGCTAGCCTACGAGGGGCACGGGACCCGAGTCGGTACCACGTCTAAGTCGGAACGACCGATATAGGAGGAAACCCCGAGGGCTAGCCTACGAGGGGCACGCAACCTACGGCCACCACTGGGCCCACTAGGGGGCTGTGGATTTGTAGTGTTGGGACTAACCTAATTTCTATATGCTCACTGGCCTTCGGAGATCCATTATCGACAAATGGACTCTTGCAGACCGAGCCATTAGGATGAGAAATCAGGGGAATGTTCCCCCCTCCCTGGGTCACCGAATCTCACAAGTGAAGCGGCTAAACGGCACGGTGGGGAAACTATGCGCAGTCAACAGATTAGAACTGATGTCTATAGGTATGCCCATGTGTGTGCGTATAAATATTGATAGGTTAATGAAATATTCGTCAGGCGATGCTTAAAAGACAACGGCGAGGAGTATGGGGACGCCCTCATCTCCTCCTGTTCATGGTCGAGAAAATGAGGGAGAGTAAGAGGATGGCCCGAGACCGATCGGAGAAACGCACGTGTGTATGCGCCTCCGGTGGTGAAATCCTTTGGTGTTCGGACGGAAGAGAAACCCCGGGGAGAGGGGGGTAGTTGCTGTAGCCCACAGAGTTGCAAGGGGCATATTCGGTGTCGGGGAAGCAAATCCGGTGGACGCACATACGGAAAGAAAATAGAAGCAGACAAGAGGGATGACCACGGCGCCGGGCACGCTCATATCCCTTCATTCTGTGCACAGATCACTAGAGAAATGTGCTCATATGCACATCACCCTCCACGGCGCCGGCATTGTTGCACGGTGCCGTTTCACCGGCCGTGAGGAGAAAATGCAATGGGGAGAAAAGGGGATGATACAGAGGAAGGATGAGAACAGTAAACCCCTCGACCCGTTGGTGTATCTATTCATCGTGTGAACGAAAGAAAAGAGGATGCACAGATTATCATTCCAGTGCCGGCGTTGTTGCACGGCCACCGTTTTTGATGTGACACCACTAGGGGAATGCAGCAAAGAGATGAGGGCCCTCGGACCTACTACGCAAACACAATCAATTTTAAGCACGGGGTTGCGTAAATCACCGAATCGCCGTTGCACACACGAACCCGAGGTGACTCGGTAATGCCGAGTGGAGGTGGTGGATCAAGACCCTGGCTGGTCGAGGGCCAGCAGGGCTGAGGTTGCCCTCCCGAGGGTACGATGCCCACAACTAAGGGGCTGGCCGGGTGCCAAGTGGGGCACTGGGTTACTCTCTCTCACAAACCACGGTGACCACACGGAAGTGGAGCACTCTGGGGTGGGGCGCTCTCTCTCGCTTCCAACGGAGCAATTTCGCGAATATTAAAGGAACAAGTACTGATAATTGGAGCAAGGGCTAGAGCTTACCTGGTTGGTTTGAAGAAACCAACCCCGTTCGGAGACGATGGGCGAGCGGGGAAGTGTGGGTTCCCCGCACACTGCGTCGATGTAGCTTGAGCCCTGCTAAATAGTACATGCATTACACCTCACGCAGGAGGGTGGATCTCAGGGTGGGGAAATGGGCTTACACACAAACACTACCTCCACACAGGGAGGGGCGGTAAGCCGGCCAGGCGGGAAGGAAAGAGGGTTAGAACCGGAGCCGATACGCCTCTTCGGGGTTCTGCCCGCCAGATTTTCCTGCTGATAGGTACTCGCTGTCGGCACTGTTGCGATCGCTCCCGGAGTTGAAAGTGGACAAGACCAGCGCCAAAATGTCGGGGACTGACCCAGGATGAAGCCTGAATTTTTCTGGCACCAGATGTCGTAGTCGCTGGCCGGGAAAGTCGCTGGACCGGCGCTGTTTTGCTCTGCTTCGGACTGAGTTCTGGTTGTGATAGTAGGTTGGCGATGGCGTCACGATCGCTCCCATGATCCAATTGGGGCAGGACTAGGACGGTTACGAGCGTGGCCGCGTCCTCTTCGATCAGAAAGAAAGAACGGCACCGGTGGAGGTTGGGGTCGAGAGTAGCAGCCCGAGAAGTGGGAAGGTATCGGGGCAGACCCTGACTGACCTGGACGGCGTCCCGGTGGTAGAAAAATTGGTACAAATAGTTTCGAACTCCAAATTACGCCCCGCTGGCTGGGTTGGATAGGGGATCGGTGGAGGATCGTCCCGGCCAAGTGGCGAGCCAAGGAGAGCCAAGGTGTTGCCACAGGAGCTTCTGAAAGTTGCTACTGGTTGCAGTCTGGAATAGGTCTGCGCAGTCTGGGGAGAAAGGTTCTCCCAGTCATCCCCGAATTCGGAATGGAGCGGGACTACATCGCCTGCGAAGCCGTCTGGAAGGCCTTTCCGGCGATGTATGGTACACTCCCAGGGACGCCGGGATGTGAGCGTGGTTGGCGCTGAAACAGGCGGGCATAACTGTGGATCTGCAGTTCCTATCTAGAAGGTATAGGGTGGGGTGAGTGGAGAGGGTTTTGGGTGGAGGGTCTAATGGTTTTGGAAGGGGGTGAGGCTGCTGACGGAGGGCTGGAGCTTGGGGAGGGGAGGGTCGATGGTGGTGGTGGGTGGTAGCAGGGTGGGAGAAAGGGGGCGGATCTGGTGAGGGGAGTGGATGGGGAGGTGGGGGCACAAATGGGCTTGGGGGAATGGGGAGGGTTTCCTTTGGATTTGAGGGGTGGGTTAATGGAGGGGTTAATGGGGGGCCTAGGGAATGGGAAGGGTTGCCTTGGGGAGGGGAAGGGGTGCTTGGGAGAAGGGATTCTCCCTTGGGAAAATGAAAGGTTGTATGGGGAAGGGGAAAGGTTGCTTGGGAGAATGGAGAGGTGCCTAGGAGAGGGGAATTTCACCTAGGGGTTGGATGGGAATTGAATGAGTGTATGGGGAAGGGGGAGGGGCCTTAATGAAAGGTGAATGGGGAGGAGAGAGAGAGAGAATTTTGAAATTGGGGGTGGGGAGGAGAGAGAATGGGGTTCGCCCCCTTTAGAGAGAGAGAGAGAGCTAGAGAGAGAAGGAGGCACAATTCTTGTGGATACTTTCACTCAATAATTCATTAGCTTCTCCAAGTGGGGTTGGGGTCCTATTTATAGGGATCCCAACATTTACAAAAAGTCCCTGACATAAGTGCTACTAACAAATAACCAAAAGAGGTGGGGAAGGGGGAGGGCGCCCCTGGGCCAGGCCCACCTAATTGGGCCCATAAGGGAGGTCTTGGGTTGGCTGGGAGAGACAGGAGGAGTAGGAGTGCTCCTCGGGCTATGGTTCTCCGATTAGGACTAGATCCGTCAAAACTAAGGTCCCTTTCTACAATGATTTCCAAGAGGAGGGGGTCAATCGAACCCTTGTGGAGGGTCGAGTTGTTGGGGGTTAACCAAAGAGGGGTATACATGATGATGCACTGGGTGGCCCGATGATGACTCTAAATGTGAATGCACCCTAGGACCAACTTGTAGAGAGACAAGTTGTGAACTTGCTCCTCCCACGGTCGTGTCAATATAAGCTACGTCACCTTCGGAGCTCAGGAGTGTTCGTGACGGCTTCTTCATCCTGCTGTATAGTTCTAGAGTCAATCCGAGCTAGAACAGAATAGTCCAGTTCCAGATTCGGCCCCGACTTTCAGCGACATTCAGAGCTCACAAGAAAATTCAGGAGTTATCCCGGACCAGTCAGTGCCAATTTGGCACTGGTTTCGTTGGCTTCTGAGTTCGGTAGCGTCCTCGGCAGGATCAACAGTGAGCACCTATCAGACAGGCAGACAGGCGGGCAGAACCGATGGTGGGATCAATCGGCTACCTCCTTAGCTATTTTCCCTTCCCCGCCTGGCCGGCTTAGCGCCCCTCCCTACGTGGAGGTAGTGTTTGAATGTAACCTCTATTTTCCCCACCCCACGATCACCCTCCTGCGCGAGGAGTAGTTTTGTACTAGCAGGTCTTCGACCGAAGCGTCATCAGTGCGGCGTGTGGGTAGCCCACGCCTCCCCGCTCGCCCTCGTCTCTGACCGGGATCGGTGTCTTCACACCGATCAGGTGAGCTTTGAGCCCCCATCCTCTGCTGGTTTTACTATTGCTTGTCTTAGTATCGTTTCTAGTTGCCCGTCGGCGGTGAGGCAAGTGCCCGATCTCAAATTGCCATCTAATTGAGTGCTACCGCGGAGCGAGTTGTGAGAGAGCCACTACATCCCACGCCCTTGGCGTGCTGGCCGCCCATGGAATTGGGCATCCCAGGCCCTTAACGGTTCAGCCCAAGCTAGTCAAATCCCCAGATAGGCGAGATCCATCCTCGAACCATCACCACTATCGCCGGTCCACCTACGGACCTGGGTGTGCGCGACGCGGGTGAACCCGCTTGAGTGGGTCCGCCGTTCGGTTCGGTTGCTTGCGAATCTAGGTCCGATGGGTCGTGTCACATCAATTTTCATTAATAACGAGGAAAGAAATTACAGAGGGTGAGATGGAGAATTGCAGAGATGGTGAGAAGGAGGGAGGAAGCAGGGCTCGTATCATCGCCTCCCCCCCCCCTTTCTCACTTACATTATCCCGAAGAAGAAACCCGAACAAAGGGGGATCGACGGGGAAATCACAACGACCCACCTAAATAGACAAGAAGCAGACGCTCTCCTTCTCCGGCACCGGGAGGTTCGGGCAGAGCAGGGTGGCGGCCGTGGAGACGTTCGGACGGGGGACTCTTCCAACTATAAAACTCTCAGACTTTTCCCTCTGGATAAATCCTTTTCCCAACTGTCCTCCTCCCTCTTTTTTTTTCTCGGTCGAACGAGGGTTGCTTTTATAGCAACCAGCTAATCCAGCGCCACGGAGGGCGCGCCGGATTTGGTGGCGCTGGGGAGATGTCCCCCAATTGCTTCTGGCGCACCAGATTTGGTGGCGCCAGATAAAGGGGCGCCGGTGACCTTTCGCGCGCCGGTTTAGCTTGCTCGCTCGATGCGGGCTAGTCGATGGATCCGGGGATGATTCTGGAAGCTTCCGTCGACTCTTCCTCTTGCCTCGGTCCTCGAAAAACCTGAGCGGGCATTTGACGAAGCTCTGGGCACGATGAATGGCCTTAATTGGAACTCTGCATGTGTCTGGCTTGAGCATGTGGGTTTTTTGCCGACACGGCTTTCGGCACTATGATTTGTGCTTCCGGCTTGGCCCGGCTCGCGCTCAAAGCTTCCTTACGGGATGGTACGGCATCCGGGATAATTCTGCCTTGACTAGCGACCATTCGGCCACTAACGGGTCCACTATGGCGAGAAGCCGAACCCGTGTCGGGTGATCGGGACCTTCTGCTGATAGAGCCTTCGGTTCCTTGTTGTGAAGGGCCGAGGACGTTCTTCTTCCTTAGAAGAGTCTTCATTCAGGTGGCGAGCCACCGGGCAGACCGTCGTCCTTGGTCCAACGACAGGTGTAGCGTAGTGGCACGACGGAGTCGATGTCGGATCATTAGGCAGGCTTGGTTGCACTGCCGGTTGGTTGTGGATTCGTCTCGACTTTCCTGAGGCGAAGTCCCTGGTGTTCACTCCAGGTGACTCGGGGCTCTGGCAGCTTGAGAAGCCTTCAGTAAGTTGATCTTCATCTGCTTCTGTGCTTCAGTGGGCCGTATCATTGGTCTTTATGGCTTGGTCACCAACGATCATATTTCGAGTGCCAACAAATGCCCCCCAGACGTGGGTGGTGCAAGCGAGGCAGGAGTGCAGCAAGATCAACGGATGAGCTTCGTCCGGATTGATCTCCTTTGCTGACGGAAGCTTTGAATGGCACTTAATTCTGACACCGGACGCTAATCTGGCGCGGTCGGAAACTTGAACGACATTGTTGGAAGCTTGAACGGCATCGCGTTTAACGGCGCGCCTTCTTGCTTTGGAGGTTAAAATGGTGCCGGGTTAATCGGCGCGCCAAACGGTTGAAACAGCGCACCCCGGGGCGCGCCGTTTTAACAAGGGCAAAGCCCCCCTATATAATGGCATTTTCCTTCATCTTTCTTCTTCACTGCTCATTTGCAAATTTTCTTCCTCTCTCCTCCCGCGGCGCCGAGTGAGCTTGAGCTTTGAGAGAGCGGGTGAGTTTAGTGTTGGTTATGTTGTGCCCCTGTGATTTTGATGATTGGTTTTTGATGTGAGTTAATCACTGTGAGTCATCTTGCTGTGTGAGTCATCATGCTGTTATTCAGTTATTTTCTGATCATAACTCAGTCTATCAAATGTTCAGTCATCTTGCTGCTCAGTTTAGTTTAACATATCTAAAGCATTGCATATTTGATGTTCAGTCATGTTAACTGATGCATAAAGCATTTATTGCTTCACTCTGCTTGTGGCTGTCTGTTTGTGGAAGTTTACACAATTGCGTTGAGCATACAGTCAGCACTGCATGCAGTAATGGGTCGACTCCCCTACTAGATGGGTCGACCCCCCCTAGTCCTCCATGTCTATACAGCCATTTCTTCATTCAAGTCCATACACTCCTCAGTTGGCTTCAATTGAAGTGTGTACATCATAGGCGTTCAAAGTGTGCACTTTGCCTAAGTCTGTACAGCCACTAGTCGCAACAAAGTCTATACATCGCCTTCTGCAAGCATTCTTCAAGTATGTACAGCCTGTGCATTGCTTCACAACAAGTCTAGACATCCTGGTTGTAGTCTAAGTCTACACATCCTGCTAGGTCGGACTTCAAAGTCTGTACACTGCGCACCACTGTACAAGTCCATACAATGGCTGTTGAACTATGAAGTCTATACATTGTCTGATCATTCATCTTTGAAGTCTATACAACGTTGCCTTGTCTCTTCAAGTCTATACAATGTGCACAGTTTCTTCATGTCTATACATTACATCGCGGTCTTCAGCTAAAGTCTATACATCGGACTGTTTGAGCAAGTCTATACAGCGTTTCATTCACACTGGAAGTCTATACATTAGACTGTGGCAAAGTCTATTCATTCGTTTCCAGAAGTTCAAGTCCATACATTGATCGTTTGGGTAACAAAGTCTGTACATCGCCTTCAAGGCATCAACTCTATACAGTGGGCTGTGCTTCAAGCATTGGCCAAGTCTGTACATCGACCTGTTCACTCGTATGAGCAAGTCTATACATTGGTCGGTGGAAAGTCTATACATTGCTTTGCTTTACCTACGTTCAAGACCACCAAGTCTGTATATTGGGTAAAGTCTACACATCACCTTGGTCACTTGCTTCAAACTCTATACACTGTGAACATTCAAGTCTGTACAGACTTCACTTCAATCAAGTTTGTACATCGTTAAGCTGCCTTTGTGCCGAAGGAAGTCTATACAGTGGTCTTCATTTCGTCAAGTCTGTACATTGGTTTCAACTCTCCAAGTCTGTACATCGCTTGCAGCTTCAATGTCCATACAACCATAGCTAGTCTGTACATTGACACCTTACCTTCATTCAGAACCTCAAGTCTATACACTGCATTCATGCATTGTTCTTCACAGGAAAGTCTGTACACTGTGTTCTCTCGCACGCAAACAAAGTGTGTACAGCCTGTGCTTGCATTAGTAAGTCTACACACTCGATTCATTCATGCATTTCACAGAAGTCTATACACTCCTTCCTATTATGATAATGCATTCTTCAGCAAGTATATACACTGAGCTCGCATGAAGACTTATAAGTCTATACACTCCCTCACACTGTACACACTTGCTGTATTGATATCTATAAGTCTATACATTGCTGAACTATGTACAGCCTGTGTTAATTTTGTCCATCGACTGAACTCCTCAGTTACTCTTGCAGGTGTTCTGGCACGTGAACCAAAGAAATGTCTGGCACGTGATCCAAGGAGCTGAGATGCTGACACGTGGCCAAATACTTAGGCGGGAAATGTGGAGGCCACACGCGCCCAGTGCTGCCCCTGCTCGAGCTGCTATAAAGGGTAGTCTCCGTTGTCTGAAGGAGAGTGATCGAAGCCTTGAGAGCAATAGAAGAAAAGCAGAAGTGCTGAGAGTTCGATCCAGTGAAGAAAAGAAAGAAAAGAAGAGAGCAGAGAAGAAAGTGAGAGTGAGAGCAGAAGAAGGAAAAGAGAGAGATAGTGCTCGTGAGAAGTGAGAAGAAAGAGAGAAGAAAGAGAAGCAGAAAGAAGAGGAAGAAAAGAAGAGGAGGAGAGAGTCTATTGCAGATCAGTTCAGTCTGTTCGTGGATCAAATCCAGAATGACTATGCTCATTGAGAGCCACATCTCTTGTGTTTCATTTCCAGCTTTTGTTGCTGTGTTTTTTATGTTTCTTTATTTCTTCTTTTGTTTCTTTGATTAGCCTTGTTCTTCCGATTGCCCTGCTGGGGATCGGGTTCCTCCTGTGGATTCAGGAGAAGGGAGACTTGTCTCTGGTTCTGGGCTTGTGGCTTGCAAGTCCAGGGGTCCCTCCGGTTGGAGGAAGAGAGGTCTGCGACCTCTGGTTGCTGGTGACTGGGAGTCACTAGCGGGTTCCCTCCTGGTCTGGAGGAAGAGAGACTTCGGTCTCTGGTTTCCAAGTGGCTGGGAGTCACTTGGGGTGTCCCTCCGATTGGGAGGAAGAGGGGAGGCTGTTCCCCTGGTCAAGCTGTGTGGCAGCACCTTGTTCGCAGACTGAGTCTGCTTGGTTCTAGCGTTTGCTAGTGAAGCCTCACTCCGGTTGGGAGTGAGGGGTGGATGTAGGTCTGGAGGACCGAATCACCTAAAAATCTATTGAGCAGTGGTTTGCTTTGTGTGTTTTCTTCCGCTAGATGCTTGGATAGGCGCGCTCCATGTGCTTGCTCATAAGTTTAATTGAATTAGTTTTATTCTGTGATTGCGTCTAGCATCTGAGTTTTTATTTGGGCATTATTCGTAGAAGGATACATTCGCGCCCCTCTGTATCTGGGTCTAGCACCCTAACAATTGGTATCAGAGCCAGGTTTGCTTAGAAGGTCCAGCGACCTGCAGATCCGATCCTGCTGTCTTCGGTGCTAATTTGTTTTTAGTGCATCAATATTCCTGTTGCATTGAATTTTCTTGTTATTTGTTCTGATGGCCCATCCACCAATTTTCAGTGGTATGCATTTTAATATATGGTTTGCTGGTCTGAAGAATTATGCTAATTCTGTTAATCCAGACCTGTGGAAAGTAATTTCACACGGTCCTCATGAACTACCAAAGAAAAAGTCCAAATGGACTGACAGTCATAAATCTATGCATAAAGAGAACCAGATAGATATAAACCTAATAAAGGCAGCTACTGATAGAGCCCTTCATTCATGTTTCCTTGATTGCAGTTCTGCTAAAGACATTCTGGATATATTGAAGCGAACTCAGATAAGAAATGAGGTCAGCTGCATGATGGCCGACAGAAATAATCAAGGCAGCAGTATAGATGAAGAAGATGATGATGATGAGGTAAATCCCTTTGAAAACTATACTTTAGATGATTGGGAAAATGCATATTCTGAGCTACTTGAATCTCATGAACTGTTAAGAAAACAGTATAAAAAATTGAAGAAGGGTACTGGGTCAGTTAGTTCAAGTTCTCCATGTAGAAATTGTGTTGAATTGAAAAATGCTCATGATGCCTGTATGTCTGATTTTCAAATGTTGAAGAAACAAATCTCATTATTGAAAACTGAGAATCAAGATCATGTAAATGTGATATCTGAACTCAAAGAAAAATTCAAGTCAGATAATGATAATCAGACTCTTGTTAACTATCATGACCAGTATAAAAAATTGCTGAAAAACTTTGAAAGTGTGAACTCAGATTTAAACAAGCTAAAATCTGAAAATGATTCCCTGAGAAAATCAGTTAATGAAAATGATAAAAAAAATTGAGAAACTTGAGCAGGAGAAGAACTTGTTTGCTGAAAAATTCAATGCCATAAAATCTGTAAATATAGAATTACAGAAAGATCTGGAGAAACAGCAAAAAGAATTAAAGGAATTTGAGGCTGAAAGAAAACTTGGAGTTAACTCAGATGATCAGACTCTAATAAATGAATTGGTTCAGAATGACAAACTTAAGGAAGAAAATGAGAAATTGAAAATGCTGAACTCCACTATGTCTGAGAGACTTCTGGCCTTAGAAAGAGGAAAAACTGTTTGCATTGAAGATTCTGATAAACTGAGCAATTTGAAAAATGAAATTGAGAAATATAAAACTGCTAACAAAGTTTTGAATGAAGCTATGAATTGCAGTGAGCAAGAGATTGCCAGTTATGAGTTACACATTTTCTCACTAGAAAATGAAATTCAAGATCTGAAAACATCTCTGTCAAAGTTTATGAGTGGACAAGAGAATCTGGACAGGTTATTAGGAGTTAAGGTCAATACTCAAAAGGAAGGGTTAGGCTACAACAATGTCAATAAAAAGGCTTTCAAAAACAAGCTAATGACATCTTTTATCAAAGCATCAGATGTAGCCACCACCTCAGAAAATAAACAACCAAATGTTCAGAAGAATCAGAAATAAACTGGAAAAATGGAAAAGGTCAGTCATGTGAAGAAAGGAGTGAATCACATTGAAAAAATGCATGCTGTACATCACTCAAACTTTCCTGCCACCAAGAAAAAGACTGATTTTAAATATGTTGAGAAAGTTCAATCTGTGCTTGACATGAATACACATACACTTGCACATAAAAACAAGAATTCATGTCATTACTGTGGTAGGGTTGGCCACATTATGGATAATTGCTTCATTCTGAAACAAGACAACAAAAAGCATGCTAGGAAACATGTCTCTGCTCAGAACAAAAAGACTGCTCAGAACAAAAAGAAAACTGAATGCTATCACTGTGGCAAATTGGGCCACAGGGCCATTGAATGCTGGCATGCTCAGGGTAGACAATTCAATTCTAAAACTGTTAAACTCCCTGCAAATGGAAATATTTTTGGAAGAAATGTTTTTAGAGGCAAGCACAATGAGTGCTTCAAATGTGGGAAGTATGGCCACACAGTCAAAGACTGTTGGCACATTCAGAAGAATTCTTTTAACCCCCATGTTATCAAATTCTCTGCCAGAAAATATGTGAGCTTTTCATGCTATAACTGTGGTCTCCTTCTCATCTATCTCATAAGATTCAACTTATTGAGGGGGAGCTTCCATGTCATATGCATCATGCTGCATAGAAACTCTTAAAGGGGAAGATCTTGCATTCTGGTATCGGCATCTGCATTCACCCCTTCCCATGGTTCATCCTGACTATACCAAAGGGGGTGATTATTTGCCAAAGGGGGAGAATTATGTTCTTGCAAGGGGGAGAAATTGACTGAATTTTTATACATGCTTTAATTTCTCAAACTATTTTCTATTTGATGAAGTCAAAGGGGGGGAATAATTTGAGTCATCAGAATACCTCACATCATCAGAATGACTCAATGTGTTGAAAGTGTTGCCATCATCAAAAAGGGGGAGATTGTTGTGCCCCTGTGGTTTTGATGATGGTTTTGATGATTGGTTTTTGATGTGAGTTAATCACTGTGAGTCATCTTGCTGTGTGAGTCATCATGCTGTTATTCAGTTATTTTCTGATCATAACTCAGTCTATCAAATGTTCAGTCATCTTACTGCTCAGTTTAGTTTAACATATCTAAAGCATTGCATATTTGATGTTCAGTCATGTTAACTGATGCATAAAGCATTCATTGCTTCACTCTGCTTGTGGCTGTCTGTTTGTGGAAGTTTACACAATTGCATTGAGCATACAGTCAGCACTGGATGCAGTAATGGGTCGACTCCCCTACTAGATGGGTCGACCCCCCCCCCTAGTCCTCCATGTCTATACAGCCATTTCTTCATTCAAGTCCATACACTCCTCACTTGGCTTCAATTGAAGTGTGTACATCATAGGCGTTCAAAGTGTGCACTTTGCCTAAGTCTGTACAGCCACTAGTCGCAACAAAGTCTATACATCACCTTCTGCAAGCATTCTTCAAGTATGTACAGCCTGTGCATTGCTTCACAACAAGTCTAGACATCCTGGTTGTAGTCTAAGTCTACACATCTTGCTAGGTCGGACTTCAAAGTCTGTACACTGCGCACCACTGTACAAGTCCATACAATGGCTGTTGAACTGTGAAGTCTATACATTGTCTGATCATTCATCTTTGAAGTCTATACAACATTGCCTTGTCTCTTCAAGTCTATACAATGTGCACAGTTTCTTCATGTCTATACATTACATCACGGTCTTCAGCTAAAGTCTATACATCGGACTGTTTGAGCAAGTCTATACAGCGTTTCATTCACACTGGAAGTCTATACATTAGACTGTGGCAAAGTCTATTCATTCGTTTCCAGAAGTTCAAGTCCATACATTGATCGTTTAGGTAACAAAGTCTGTACATCGCCTTCAAGGCATCAAGTCTATACATTGGACTGTGCTTCAAGTATTGGCCAAGTCTGTACATCGACCTGTTCACTCGTATGAGCAAGTCTATACAATGGTCGGTGGCAAGTCGATACATTGCTTTGCTTTACCTACGTTCAAGACCACCAAGTCTGTACATTGGGTAAAGTCTACACATTGCCTTGGTCACTTGCTTCAAACTCTATACACTATGAACATTCAAGTCTGTACAGACTTCACTTCAATCAAGTCTGTACATCGTTAAGCTGCCTTTGTGCCGAAGGAAGTCTATACAGTGGTCTTCATTTTGTCAAGTCTGTACATTGGTTTCAACTCTCCAAGTCTGTACATCACTTGCAGCTTCAATGTCCATATAACCATAGCTAGTCTGTACATTGACACCTTACCTTCATTCAGAACCTCAAGTCTATACACTGCATTCATGCATTGTTCTTCACAGGAAAGTCTGTACACTGTGTTCTCTCGCACGCAAACAAAGTGTGTACAGCCTGTGCTTGCATTAGTAAGTCTACACACTCGATTCATTCATGCATTTCACAGAAGTCTATACACTCCTTCCTATTATGATAATGCATTCTTCAGCAAGTATATACACTGAGCTCGCATGAAGACTTATAAGTCTATACACTCCCTCACACTGTACACACTTGCTGTATTGATATCTATAAGTCTATACATTGCTGAACTATGTACAGCCTGTGTTAATTTTGTCCATCGACTGAACTCCTCAGTTACTCTTGCAGGTGTTCTGGCACGTGAACCAAAGAAATGTCTGGCACGTGATCCAAGGAGCTGAGATGCTGACACGTGGCCAAATACTTAGGCGGGAAATGTGGAGGCCACACGCGCCCAGTGCTGCCCCTGCTCGAGCTGCTATAAAGGGTAGTCTCTGTTGTCTGAAGGAGAGTGATCAAAGCCTTGAGAGCAATAGCAGAAAAGCAGAAGTGCTGAGAGTTCGATCCAGTGAAGAAAAGAAAGAAAAGAAGAGACCAGAGAAGAAAGTGAGAGTGAGAGCAGAAGAAGGAAAAGAGAGAGATAGTGCTCGTGAGAAGTGAGAAGAAAGAGAGAAGAAAGAGAAGCAGAAAGAAGAGGAAGAAAAGAAGAGGAGGAGAGAGTCTATTGCAGATCAGTTCAGTCTGTTCGTGGATCAAATCCAGAACGATTATGCTCATTGAGAGCCACATCTCTTATGTTTCATTTCCAGCTTTTGTTGCTGTGTTTTTTATGTTTCTTTATTTCTTCTTTTGTTTCTTTGGTTAGCCTTGTTCTTCCGATTACCCTGCTGGGGATCGGGTTCCTCCTGTGGATTCAGGAGAAGGGAGACTTGTCTCCGGTTCTGGGCTTGTGGCTTGCAAGTCCAGGGGTCCCTCTGGTTGGAGGAAGAGAGGTCTGCGACCTCTGGTTGCTGGTGACTGGGAGTCACTAGCGGGTTCCCTCCTGGTCTGGAGGAAGAGAGACTTCGGTCTCTGGTTTCCAAGTGGCTGGGAGTCACTTGGGGTGTCCCTCCGGTTGGGAGGAAGAGGGGAGGCTGTTCCCCTGGTCAAGCTGTGTGGCAGCACCTTGTTCGCAGACTGAGTCTGCTTGGTTCTAGCGTTTGCTAGTGAAGCCTCACTCCGGTTGGGAGTGAGGGGTGGATGTAGGTCTGGAGGACCGAACCACCTAAAAATCTATTGAGCAGTGGTTTGCTTTGTGTGTTTGCTTCCGCTAGATGCTTGGATAGGCGCGCTCCATGTGCTTGCTCAGAAGTTTAATTGAATTAGTTTTATTTTGTGATTGCGTCTAGCATCTGAGTTTTTATTTGGGCATTATTCGTAGAAGGATACATTCACCCCCCTCTGTATCCGGGTCTAGCACCCTAACAGGTTATTCGGGTTTAAACCCATTCCTTGGGCCCCGGGAGGCTCCTC
This sequence comes from Amorphophallus konjac, assembly GCA_022559845.1. Classification (NCBI taxonomy): domain Eukaryota; kingdom Viridiplantae; phylum Streptophyta; class Magnoliopsida; order Alismatales; family Araceae; genus Amorphophallus; species Amorphophallus konjac. The sequence goes on from JAHNEJ010000056.1 coordinate 33,223, forward strand.
GTAGGACTTGTCCTCGGAGCTAGATCCCTCGGGTGTCCCATTTGGCCTTGGCTTAGCGCCTATGGCTGCTTTTAGAGGTCGCTCCCTTAGTGGACGGCTTCCACTTTTCTTTTGGCAAACCCCCGAGCTGGGGAGACTCTTCCGAAATTTTGTCAAAACTCTTGCTTTGATCAACTGATTTCTGACTTTGCTTGTTCTCTTCTGGATGTTGCCTTGCAGATAACATGGCATCCGGCCCTTCTTCCTCTGCATCCCGAGTTGTTGTGACATGGGGGAATGTCCACTCCCTTGATCGGGGGTCCTGACGGATAGCCGTGGTAGCTGAGTCTTCAGACTCGGAGACTGATACTGTTGAGACCGACTGCCTGTTGATTCTCGATGATAATTATTTCAAGTATGAGCGAGGGGATGGCGTCAGACTGGACCACCCCAAGGACAAACACTTGATGGCATTCCTCGGACGCTTCAACCTCGGCGGGAAGCGCGATATAATTCTTATCCGTCAAGCCGAGGGAGCTTTACTGGCGGACAGAGATAGTCTGACCGAGTCGATCATTCATGGCATGCCCATATATATTCTGGGCGAGCTCAAAAAATGGGGAGCCGTTCTTGGTGTGCAGGAGTTATCTCCAGAGGCCGGGCTACTGACAAGAGCACCACAGTTCACGCCAGCCCATTGGAATGAGACTGCCGGGCGCGTCGACAGAGAGAAGCCCGTGTATGGTTTGTTCCTCGCCCCGCTGCATTGGGGGTACCGAGACGAGCCTTTCCTCTTGGACTACTTGGCGTTCCGGTTCAAGCATCAGATCTCGGTGGGGTGGTTCGGAGAACTCAAAGCCACCGACGCTCACGCCTTCAGACCGGGAGTAGTCGAATTTACAGATTTTGTATTGCGGCAGTACGCTCCCATCCTGGTACATGCCGGTGTCTACTAGAGTGTGTATGCTTCCCCGGGTCTAACCTATGTGCAGCTGAGGGGACTGATAGAACACCTCTCCCGATCATTATTAGCATTCGGCTACCCAATGGATGATTGGACCCCGCGGGTTATAATGCTGCTAAAGCATGCCAACAGGCGGGAGTTCCTCAGCCGGGAGGTATTTGATTAGCTGGCGGCTGTGAAGCTAAAGAGGGCAGATTGCCGCACTGCTACTACTTCATTGAGGGTGACCGTGGAACAATTGAGAGATATTGCTGACAATATCTCAGAATGTCGGTCGCTCCTCAAGGTGCGGATAGAAGAGTTACGCGCGAAACTTGCCAGGGCCGAAGCCAAGCTGCAGGAAGCTGGGCGCCTAGAGGTCCAGACAACGGAAGAAGCTGATCTAGCTGAAGGACAACTTGTCTCACTGGATGAGAGGTTATCACAGCTGACAGCTATCGAGGCTCGGTTGCAGGAGTTGACCCAATACCCCTCGCTAGGCCTCTTAGAGTTGGAAGATATTTTTCGGTGCCCTTTGCCGTAGCTTTGCTTTGCTTTTCTTTTTGCATCGAATTCTGCTCGTTTTTGCCTTCGGAGCTTATGTACCTCGGGGGAATGCCCCGGGCACAAATGTATTCTGACAACTCACATTAATGAAATATCTCTGTTCGTTGCCTCAATCGTGACTTCTTTCCCTCTTTTCTTCTCTTTCTTCCTCTGGCAGATCAGCCAACTCCAGGGATACGCGCCAATGGCGCAGGAGAGCGCTCATGCCTTCAGCGAAGGGGTGAGGTGTTTGCTTCACCGCAGCGCAGCCGTTCCCGGAGCTGGATTTTGGCCAGGGCGGGACATGGGTAGCATAGGCGGATGTGCCTTATGAACTTCACCAACGATGACGAAAAGTGTGTTCTAATCATCGACGTGGGTTAAATGTCGACGAAATGATAGTTTGTTTATTAACGAGGGTAGAAGGCCCAGGTTAGGGGGTTGTCGACCGGGCTCGTCGATGGTGACAAGGGTCGAGAGGGCAGACGGTCTCGTCGATGGTGACAAGAACCGGAAGGGTAGACGGTCTTGCCGATGGTGACAAGGACCGAGAAAGGTAGCGACCGATCTTGCCGATGGTGACAAGGGTCGAAATGGTAGACGGTCTTACCGATGGAGATAAGGACCGAAAAGGTAGCGACCGATCTTGCCGATGGTGACAAGGGTCGGAAAAGGGTAGGCGGTCTTGCCGATGGTGACAAGGACCGAAAAGGGTAGACGGTCTTACCGATGGTGACAAGAACCGAAAAAGGTAGCGACCGATCTTGCCGATGGTGACAAGGGTCGAAAAAGGGTAGCGACCGATCTTGTCGATGGTGACAAGGGTCGAAAGGGTAGCGACCGATCTTGTTGATGGTGACAAGGGTCGAAAAGGTAGCGACCGATCTTGCCGATGGTGACAAGGGTCGGAAAAGGGTAGGCGGTCATGTCGATGGTGACAAGGACCGAAAAGGGTAGACGGTCTTGTCGATGGTGACAAGAACCGAAAAAGGTAGCGACCGATCTTGCCGATTGTGACAAGGGTCGAGAGGGTAGAAGGAAGCAGAATGATGAACGAGGATAATCTCGTTACTACATCAGCATTTCATCATCATCATCTTTACTGATTTTTTTTATCATCATTTTTTTTATCACATTACTGATTCAAGCGCCCTTTCGGGTTTTCACCAGAGTCAGCCCCCTCTTGCTTTTGCCCACGCGCCCTTTCAGGTTTTCACATGGTGGGGTACCCAATTTTGCCTGTAACGCCCTTTCAGGTTTTCGCTACAGCCGGGTTATAGCCATTTTTTCCCCTGCCCTAATATAGGAACAAGGCCGGCGGGGTATCTCTATTTTTAACCCCAACTTTCTCTTTTTTTTTCTTTTTTTTGTAGGAAGAAGCCGGGACACAAGAGAGCCTACCCGCTAGCATGCCGATTGGTCTTGTCGATGATGACAAGGGTCGGATCCTGGTTTAGTTCGTCGACATTGGTTAAATGTCGAAGCAAAAGATATAGTTCTTAACAGGGACGGAAGGTCCCGGTTAAGGGATAAAGGCTGACCAATCTCGCCGATGATGACGAGGGTCGAACATAGATTTATTCATCGGCATGGGTCACATGCCGAAGCAAGGATAAATTCACCGACCGGGACGAAAGGTCCAAGTTAAGGGTAGAGATCGACCGGTCTCGCCGATGGGAGAGGGTCAAACATAGGTTTGCTCGTCGGCATGGGTTGCATGCCGAAGCAAAGATGAATTCATTAACCGGGATGAAAGGTCCAAGTTAAGGGTAGAGATCGACCGGTCTCACCGACGGGAGAGGGTCGAACATAGGCTTTGATGCGGGACGAAACCACGGACACGACAAGCTCGTGACTGTCCCTTAACGAGGGAAGCGTCGGACGTGCGCGGTTGAGAAACTAGCAATGAGCTAGGGTGATCGGCTCTCTCGTGTGCCCGGATCGGGTCACGGGACGGTCTCGCACTCTCTCGCAGCAGCGGTGAATGATAATATAGCGAGCTAACGGACCTAAAGCATGCTCTCTAGCAGCGGCATAAACAAGTATATATGAAAATAAGCAAATGCCGAGTGTAGGGAGCGAGAACGATACCTCCACGCGCTCGGCGTGGGGAAGACGGACCCGGTCGAAAACTCGTACTCCCGGAAACTTAACACACAATAATTACAGCAATGGGAACATGCCCACTCCACGCAGGGAGGTAAAGGGCTATACAAATGGGCCCGGGAGGACCGAATTCGGGTTGACGGGCAGCTTCGTGTGTTGATTCGGCTACACGCGTGTTCACGACCGTGGGGCCCACGTGCTGTCCGGAGGGGCCGTGTGGGACCCGGTGGTACCGCTGTAGTGGAGACACTTGGAGAAGCGCTCCCCGGGCTGGCGGCACGCTGGTTCGCCGGCCGGAGGCCGGGCGGCTCCGTTCGGCACCGGTCGGAAAAACCGATCGGAAATCTGCCGGTTCTATATTTCAGCGCGCGCTCCGGCGAGAACGGACGCTGCGATCAGCACCGGTGTCGGAATGCGACGAGATCAGAGCCGTTGGAAAGCTGCTTCGAAGTACTGCAATCTAGTGGCCTTCAGAAAAATTCACCAGATTTTTACTTTATGTTGGCGAATTTTATATGCTGCTGTTGTACAATAACTGAAGACTCAGATCTGCAGAGAACTTTCCTGTTGATTGCCTTTGACCGTGAAGTAGATGTCCGAATTTGAAGATGTGTTCTTCATCAAGGTTGTAGAAAATCAAACAAGGAAAGCAAGACTATTTTTGGATCTGTATTTGGAGGTGGGGGTGATTTGGTCTGATTTTGGAAGTGGAGGGTGGTCGGATCTGGGATCTGACTAAAAACACTGTATCAGAGGAAGAACACGAATTTCTAAAAATAGATAGAAGGCTGATAAAAAATTAAGAAAATTTGTGGAGGTAGGGGGTGATGGACAGAACTCCCAGTAAAATTGGGAGGGTTTGGACAAATCAAAAAGATGGTCGGAGGGGGAGAACTCAGAGGTTCTGTCACTGTAGATAGAAACCTGGCAGATCTGGGATGACAGGTTGGACGAAAATGTAAAAATACTAAAAGATGGAATTTTGGCGTGAAAATTTAGGTGGATCTTGGGATGCAAGGGCTGAACACACCATAAAAAATTCAGATCAATCCAAGCTCGTGGCTGAGACAGACAATTCGTGGAAGCTACTGTGGTCGGACGAAGATAGAACTGCAGAGGCGGCTCGATGGCGGCACGAACGGCGGCGGCGGCGGCACAGACGATCACCGGAGGTTGAGAGGGGATGATAGAAGGTAGAATCACTCTAGAACTTGAGGTTGGAGGAGAGGAACCAGAGGGAGAGGGGCTGGGGGTGCAAGAAGCTCCTTGGATTTCATAAAATTTCTGATTTTTCATTGAATTTCACATGAAAATACAAGCTTATATATGGTTTACATCAAATGCAATGTGGACCCTTAGATCTAGGGAAGAGGATTGAAGGGCTAGGATTGCATTCTAATAACACACAAAAAATATTAAACTAAGGCAAGTGGAATGGGGCACCCCCTTGACTGTATGTAAGGTTGAATGGGTAGGTTGAATGGTAGGTGGCCTACCTTGGACAAAATGGGCCACTTGTCTACCCATGTGGCATATGACTAATCCAACCTTCTAGATGTCCACCTAGGATGGTTGACCAGCCCCACAAGATGACATGGACCAATGGGAAAGGGCTGAGGGCCCCCTTGCTGGTCCTACTGCATAATTGCATAAAAACCCACACAATCTACGGGAGTGACGCATTGGCCGATAAAGCCGTACAATTGCGCGTTTACTTTCCCGTGGATATAAACACAAACTAAAAGGACATAAATGTAATAAAAAAGGTACAGGCTCGGTGTCGATTCCCATCAACTCTCCCCGGGTGGGAGGAACTCGACCCCGTCGAGTAGGGGTAGGGATGCTCGAGTACTCCGGCGGATCCGTCACCGTGCCAAGTAGCGCGGGTATGCTCTACTCCAAGTGATCGTCACCTGCTCATTCCATATATACTCGATATGCGAACTGCTATGGGCTAAAGGTGGTCACTCCAAAGGGGCACTCTCAAAGGGAAGGAAACAGCTCGAAGACTCACTAGGAATCACCGCTGAGTCCCTATAGGTGACTGATCCAGGCATAGATGTGGAACCGATCCCATACTCATCAAGTGAGTCCACTCGCCTCTTACTCATAAGAGACCGACAACGAGCTTGCACAAGACTCATGCAGACTTACCATGCAATACACACAACAATCGACTCGAAACACACCACACAAACAAACCACACAAGAAAAACACACCGACTCATATATGACCCTAGACTAAGATGGTGACACAAGCCCACTAGGTGGCGGCATCCTGGGCGGCTGGTGAGCCATCCAACTCTCCCCCCAAGGCATAGTACTCATCGGCTAGTGCGTCATCGGCCTCATAATTGACACACTCAAGCTCGGGAGGTGCGGGCTCTCCAACACCTAAGGCTAGGGTGGCGCGAGCGGGACACTCGCTGGCAAAGTGGCCAAATCCATGACAGTGGAAACACTGCACTCTCGACCGACTACTCTCTCCTATAAAAGGGGCCTTACCCTTATCATCCCGTCGGGTAGGGGGTGTAGGCAGCAAAGGGGGAGATGTAGGTGCCTTGGACAATAGTGGAGGGGGTGCCGGTGCCAGAGGACGGGCTATAGGAGCCGGGGGACGGGCAACGGGTGCCGGTGGTTGGGGTGGGAATAGATCCCGGGGTGGAGGAGGACGAGGCCGTGGAGCGAAGTGCTCCTGACGGGTGGGCTCCTGAGGTCGAGCCATGGGAGGCCGCTGATGTGGGCCTATGGAGTGACGGGGCTCGGTACTACGGAGAGGGGTGGGGCCCAACCGATGGCTAGACTCGAACTCTCCCTCAAATTGCTCCATCTCGAGAGCAACCTGGTATGCCTCTTCCAACGTCTTGGCATTGCGGCGGAAAAGCTCATACTGGTAGTGTGGCCGCAAACCACGTCGAAAGCGGGACACGGGCATGGTACTCTCCTCCGTGACACCACATCGTAGAAAGTACTCATCAAACTCCGCGATGTATTCGGAGACGGACCGGTCTCCCTGGCTAAGACTTTGCCATCTATCGATGAGTCGCTGGCGGTATGTGGGAGGAAGGTACTTTTGCCGAAGTTTATTCTTCATCTCGGCCCATGTGTCGATCGGGGGTTCTAGCCGCTGAAGTAGCAGGCTCTCCACATTCTTCCAATAGGTTTGTGCCTGCCCCATGAGTTTCATGGTGGCGAATCGGACCCTTCGACGCTCCGACATATCATACCACTCAAAGTAACGGTCCATGCCGAACTCCCAATCTAGGTAGACTTTCGGATCCAAAGACCCGTAAAAAGCGGGAGGGTCCGCTCGCACGGTCTTAAGGACCCGGTCATCATCCTCATCTCGTTGTGGCTGAAAACCACGACGGCGTTGACCATATCCCTCATAGGCATTGTCGGAACCATAGTCCTCGAGACCAAGGTCACGGTGCGGTAGTTGGGGAACCCGAGGAAGGGCGGGTGGAGGAGCCTGTGGTGGCTGGTTTTGGGCCGCGGGAGCGGCCTGGACTTGGGCCATGGGAGCGGGTTGGACTTGGGCCACCGCGGGAGGAGGTGCGGGTGGGCCTTGGGCTGCCCCTGGAGGGTCCCCGTGTGACATCCTATCTAACCGCCCAACGAGGTCTTGGACCGACCTGTCGGAGGTCTCCAAGCGCCCCTCCATGGCTCTAAGGCGACCATCCATATTATCGGAGAAAGTCCGAAAGTTAGCATCGGATTGGTCCAACCTAGTCATAATGGCCATCATCGCCTCTTGTAGGGAGTGGAAGTCTCCCGAGGTATCCCGTGGGTTGGCCATAGGTGGTGGTGGGGGTGAGTACTGAGTACCCCGACGAGTGGGCATGCAAACACACCGACTAGAAGACGCCGACTAAAGCAAAACACACTAATGCAAAATGATGCGCCTAGACTTAACCAAAACGCGGTACGCGGCGGAGGTAATCGACCCGAAGGTCACTCGCGCAAGTGTGCGGCCTTCCCGATAGGCGTAGCCTAACGTTCGGACAACACCTTTTGATATACCGAGTAAAGGGATGCAATGCAAAAAGACACTTTTTTTTTGTTTGTTTTAAAACAATGATGACCCTAAACACGACTTAGACATAAATGACTAATGAATGACACTTTTTTTTTTATTTAGACACCCTAGACTCAACCTGCTCTGATACCAAATTGATGCGGGACGAAACAACGGACACGATAAGCTCGTGATTGTCCCTTAACGAGGGAAGCGTCGGACGTGCGCGGTTGAGAAATCGGCAATGAGCTAAGGTGATCGGCTCTCTCGTATGCCCGGATCGGGTCACGGGACGGTCTCGCACTCTCTCGCAACAGCGGTGAATGATAATATAGCGAGCTAATGGACCTAAAGCATGCTCTCTAGCAGCGGCATAAACAAGTATATATGAAAATAAGCAAATGCCGAGTGTAGGGAGTGAGAACGATACCTCCACGCGCTCGGCGTGGGGAAGACGGACTCGGCCGAAAACTCGTACTCCCGGGAAACTTAACACACAATAATTACAGCAATGGGAACATGCCCACTCCACGCAGGGAGGTAAAGGGCTATACAAATGGGCCCGGGAGGACCGAATTCGGGTTGACGGGCAGCTTCGTGTGTTGATTCGGCTACACGCGTGTTCACGACCGTGGGGCCCACGTGCTGTCCGGAGGGGCCGTGTGGGACCCGGTGGTACCGCTGTAGTGGAGACACTTGGAGAAGCGCTCCCCGGGCTGGCGGCACGCTGGTTCGCCGGCCGGAGGCCGGGCGGCTCCGTTCGGCACCGGTCGGAAAAACCGATCAGAAATCTGCCGGTTCTGTATTTCAGCGCGCGCTCCGGCGAGAACGGACGCTGCGATCAGCACCGGTGTCGGAATGCGACGAGATCAGAGCCGTTGGAAAGCTGCTTCGAAGTACTGCAATCTAGTGGCCTTCAGAAAAATTCACCAGATTTGTACTTTGTGTTGGCGAATTTTATATGCTGCTGTTGTACAGTAACCGAAGACTCAGATCTGCAGAGAACTTTCCTGTTGATTGCCTTTGACCGTGAAGTAGATGTCCGAATTTGAAGATGTGTTCTTCAGCAAGGTTGTAGAAAATCAAACAAGGAAACCAGGACTATTTTTGGATCTGGATTTGGAGGTGGTGGTGATTTGTTCTGATTTTGGAAGTGGAGGGTGGTCGGATCTGGGATCTGACTAAAAACACTGTATCAGAGGAAGAACACGAATTTCTAAAAATAGATAGATGGCTGATAAAACATTAAGAAAATTTTTGGAGGTAGGGGGTGATGGAAAGAATTCCCAGTAAAATTGGGAGGGTTTGGACAAATCAAAAAGATGGTCGGAGGGGGAGAATGCAGAGGTTCTGTCACTATAGACAGAAACCTGCCAGATCTGGGATGACAGGTTGGATGAAAATGTAAAAATACTAAAAATGGAATTTTGACGTGAAAATTTAGGTGGATATTGGGATGCAAGGGCTGAACACTCCATAAAAAATTTAGATCAATCCAAGCTCATGGCTGAGACAGACAATTCGTGGAAGCTGCTATGGTCGGATGAAGATAGAACTGCAGAGGCGGCTCGATGGCGGCACGAACGGCTGCGGCGGCGGCATAGACGATCACCGGAGGTTGAGAGGGGATGATAGAAGGTAGAATCACTCTAGAACTTGAGGTTGGAGGAGAGGAACCAGAGGGAGAGGGGCTGGGGGCGCAAGAAGCTCCTTGGATTTCACAAAATTTCTGATTTTTCATTGAATTTCACATGAAAATACAAGCTTATATATGGTTTACATCAAATGCAATGTGGACCCTTAGATCTAGGGAAGAGGATTGAAGGGCTGGGATTGCATTCTAATAACACACAAAAAAATATTAAACTAAGGCAAGTGGAATGGGGCGCCCCCTTGACTATATGTAAGGTTGAATGGTAGGTGGCCTACCTTGGACAAAATGGGCCACTTGTCTACCCATGTGGCATATGACTAGTCCAACCTTCTAGATGTCCACCTAGGATGGTTGACCAGCCCCACAAGATGACATGGACCAATGGGAAAGGGCTGAGGGCCCCCTTGCTGGTCCTACTGCATAATTGCATAAAAACCCACACAATCTACGGGAGTGACGCATTGGCCGATAAAGCCGTACAATTGCGCGTTTACTTTCCCGTGGATATAAACACAAACTAAAAGGACATAAATGTAATAAAAAAGGTACAGGCTCGGTGTCGATTCCCATCAGGCTTGCTCGTCGGCATGGGTTGCATGCCGAAGCAAAGATGAATTCATTAACCGGGATGAAAGGTCCGAGTTAAGGGTAGAGATCGACCGGTCTCGCCGACGGTGACGAGGGTCGAACATAGGTCTGTTCGTCGGCATGGGTTAAATGCCGAAGCAAGGATAAATTCATTAACAGGGACGAAAGGTCCAAGTTAAAGGCAGAGATCGAACGGTCTCGCCGATGGTGACGAGGGTCGAACACAGGTCTGTTCGTCGACATGTGTTAAATGCCGAAGCAAGGATAAATTCATTAACAGGGACGAAAGGTCCAAGTTAAAGGTAGAGATCGACCGGTCTCGCCGATGGTGACGAGGGTCGAACACAGGTTTGTTGGGAAATCTCCGGCGGGACCCTTGATCGTTGTCCTTTGGGAGTCGTATTAGGAGGAGAACAAGCAGGAACTTTTAAATTACCACTTTACTAGCTTAAGCATCCTTTCGAGTTTTCGTCGAAGTCAGCCCCCTCTTGCTTTTGCCCATGCGCCCTTTCGGGTTTTCACACGGTAGGGTACCCGATTTTGTCTGCAGCGCCCTTTCGGGTTTTCGCCGCAGCCGGGTTATAGCCATTTTTGCCCTTGTCCCGATTTAGGAACAAGACTGGCGGGGTATCTCTATTTTTAACCCCATTTTACCTTTTCTTTTTTTTTTGCTCATGTAACAGAAGGACATTGAGAGAGTCAGCTAGGACACGAAGTCTTGCGCCGAGAAAGAAGGTTTACTCGTCAGCACGAAGGCAATGCTGACGCAAGGGATAGATTTGTGCCGATTCGGGTGTAAGGCCCGTGACGGCAATACTATAGACATTATGCGGGTCTGGTCAGCGCGGAATGCCATTAGACCGTGGTGAGGGTAGCTCGGTCAGGGTGGAATACCACTAGACCAAGGTGAGGGTAGCTCGGTTAGGGCGGAGTGCCACTAGACCAAGGTGAGGGTAGTTCGGTTAGGGCGGAGTGCCACTGGACCAAGGAGGAGGTAGCTTGGTTAGGGCGGAATGCCAATGAACCAAGGAAGGGGTAGCTTGGTTAGGGAGGAATGCCACTGGACCAAGGTGAGGTAGCTCGGTTAGGGCGGAATGCCACTAGACCAAGGTGAGGGTAGCTTGGTTAGGGCGGAATGCCGCTGAACCAAGGTGGGGGTAGCTCGGTTAGGGCGGAATGCCACTGAACCAAGGAAGGGGTAGCTCGGTTAGGGCGGAATGCCACTGGACCAATGTGAGGGTAGCTCGGCTAGGGCGAAATGCCACTAGACCAAGGTGAGGGTAGCTTGGTTAGGGAGGAATGCCACTGGACCAAGGTGGGGGTAGCTTGGTTAGGGCGGAATGCCATTGAACCAAGGAAGGGGTAGCTTGGTTAGGGCGGAATGCCACTCGACCAAGGTAAGGTAGCTTGGTTAGGGCGGAACGCCACTGAACCAAGGTGGGGGTAGCTTGGTTAGGGCAGAATGCCACTGAACCAAGGAAGGGGTAGCGTGGTTAGGGCGGAATGCCACTGAACCAAGGAAGGGGTAGCTTGGTTAGGGCGGAATGCCACTGGACCAAGGTGAGGTAGCTCGGTTAGGGCGGAATGCCACTAGACCAAGATGAGGGTAGCTTGGTTAGGGCGGAATACCGTTGAACCAAGGTGAGGGTAGCTCGGTTAGGGTGAAATGCCACTAGACCAAGGTGAGGGTAGCTTTGTTAGGGCGGAATGCCACTGAACCAAGGAAGGGGTAGCTTGGTTAGGGCGGAATGCCACTGGACCAAGGTGAGGTAGCTCGGTTAGGGCGGAATGTCATTAGACCAAGGTGAGGGTGTTCCGATCACTCGGGGGATGTTGGTTGTGCTGTATGATACAGCTTTATATGCTTTCCATTGAGTGGGGAGAACTGGATGACTCCTTTGGGGTCTACTGGGACGTAGGCGCCCCCTTCATATACTCGACGGATGATGTACGGGTCCGACCCAATTTTTGACCAACTTCCCTTTGGGGTTGGAGGCCATTACTTCTCTTCTCTTGACCATCACCAGGTCTCCTTTCTTGAATTCTCAGGCTTTGACCAGCTTGTCGAAAGCACGGGCCATGCGGGCTTGGTAGAGTTGGATGTTTTGTTGCGCACGGAGACGCCTTCCTTCGAGCTCAGCGAGCTCCTCCAATCTTCTTTCTGTATTAGTTTGTTCGCCGCTGACTAGTCCATGCTGGGTGGCGACTCGCAGCGAGGGAACTTCCAGTTCAATTGGCACCACAGCCTCTGACCCGTACACGAGGGAGAAAGGTGAACAGCCGGTTGGAGTTTTATAGATGGTACGGTAGGCCCAGAGTGCCTCGTACATTCTTTCTTCCCAGTCCTTTTTATTAGACTTGACAGTCTTTACCAGCAATGTGCATAGTGTCTTGTTGAAAGCTTCTGCAAGACCATTAGCTTGAGGGTTGTAGGGGGACGATGTCCTCCAGTCAATCTTGTATTTGTCGGCTAGCCGGTAAACCTTCTGGTTTCTGAAATGGCTGCCGTTATTAGAGATGATTCATCTGGGGATCCCGAACCGGAATATTTTATTCTTCCGGAAGAATCTTGCAACCAGTTCCCCCGTTACATCTCTTAACGCAACCGCTTTAGCCCATCTGGAGAAGTAGTCTGTAGCTGTTAAGATATATCTACACCCTGATGAAGATGCTGGTAATGGCCCTACCACGTCCTTGCCCCACTGAGCAAATGACCAGCTCGGTAGGGTGGGATGTAGTGGCACTGGAGGCCTTCTTGACATATTGGCGTGTTCTTGACACTTCTGACAAGCCCTGGCGAACTTGCAGCAGTCCTCAAATATAGTGGGCCAATAGTAACCCAATTTCTTTATCTCAATTTTCATCTTCGGGCCGGCCTGATGTGCTCTAGCTGCTCCCGCATGGATTTCTTGCATCACCTACCCCGCTTCTACCGAAGACAAGCAACGAAGTAGGACTTTCCTTCGGGCATCTGCCATTATTCGGAACAGGGTTCCGTTCCTCACCTCATAAGAGTCTTTGACCCTCAGGAGCTTCATTCTCTGTTCTTTTTCTTTTGGGAACTGCTGGTGTTGAAACCACCGTAGGAGATGTTCTCGCCAATCGGGCTGCTGAACCTCCTGGACGGCTACCACCTCAATCTCTTGCTCATCGGCTAAGACTTCTGTTACACTGGGGACTTGCCGGCGGTTGATCACCATTATATTCAGGCTCGTGTCTGGCGGGATTGCCAAAGAACTGGCCAGCTTAGCGAGGGCGTCTGCCTGAGCATTATGGCCTCGGTTGATATGCTTGATGCTGATGAAGTAGAATCCTGACATCAGGCGGGTTGCCAGCTGATGGTAGGGGGGGAGCTCTTGCTTTCGCACGTCGAACTCTCCTTCCAGTTGTTTTATAACCAGCATGGAGTCTCCGAATGCTTCCAACATCTAAATCTCCATGGATAGAGCAATCTGCAACCCGATTATCAGGGCTTCATACTCTGCTTCATTATTTGTGCAATGCTTGTTTATCAAGCAAGATGTGTGCACCACTTTCCCTTCCGGGGATTTCAGGACTATGCCTGCTCCTGCCCTGACCCTGGCCGATCCAGTGGCAGAGGTGTCAATTCTGGAAGCGCCATCGAAATATAGCTGCCATAAAGAAGGCCGCACCTGAGCGACTTCCAGGGTTTCATCTTCAGGAAGCTCTGGTTCCAGCGGGGAGTCCCCGGGTACTGGGTGCTCAGCGAAGAAGTTTGCGATAGCTTGGGTTTTGACCAACTTTGCGCGGCACATAGGCGATGTCAAACTCCATAAGGACCACTGCCCATTTGCCCAGGCGACCTTTGAGTGCTGGCTGGGACATAATATATTTTAGCGGGTCCTCCCTGGACACGAGGCTGATTTCATGCGACAACATATAGTGTCGGAGCTTTTTGACTGTGAAAACTAGCGATAGGCAGGTCTTCTCAATGTAGGTATACTTCTCCTCTGTCCTAACCAGTCTTCGACTGAGGTAGTAGAGGGCTTGTTCTTTTCCTTCTTCATTGTTCTGGGCCAGCATCGCCCCCAGGGAGTTGTGTGTAGCTACTATATACAAGATCAATGGCCGACCTTTCACTGGTGCGCCGAGCACTGGTGGAGTTTTCAGATAGTCTTTCAGCTTGTCAAAGGCTATCTGGCAGTCTTCGTCCCAGTAGAAAGGAACGTCCTTCATCATCAACTTGTGAAAAGGCTGACACCGCCCTGAGAAATTGGAAATGAACCGCCGGATATAAGCCAAGCGGCCCTGTAGCGATCTCAGCTCAGAGAAGTTCCTTGGTGTAGGTAGCTCTTGAATTGCTTTGATCTTTGCGGCGTCTATCTCGATTCCCCGATATCGGACAACGAAGCCTAAGAACTTTCCGCTCGACACTCCAAATGCACATTTCATGGGGTTCATCTTCAGCTCATGCTGCCTCAGCCTCTGAAAGATAATCCGGAGGTCTTGCAGATGGTCTTCTTTTCTTCTGGACTTGACCACCAGATCATCTATGTAGCACTCGACCTTGTGGTAGAGCAACTCATCAAAGATTCTAGTCATTGCGCGCTGATAAGTTGCGCCAACATTCTTTAGTCCGAACGGCATCCTCTTATAGTGATAGATGCCTTTAGGGGTTCGGAAGGCAGTATGGACCCGGTCATGCTCCGCGATCCAAATCTGGTTGTAGCCGGATGACCCGTCCATGAATGACAATGCTTCATGGCCTGTTGTGGCATCAATCATGACTTCCGTTATTGGCATCGGAAAGTCATCTTTGGGGCAGGCTTTATTTAGATCTCGGAAGTCGACATATATCCGGATCTGTCCATTTTTCTTCTTCACGGGGACAATATTTGCTAACCATGTGGTGTACTAATTTTCTTCGATAAATCCCACGTCAATAAGCTTGTCGACTTCAGCACAAATTTGGGTGATGAGTTCTGGCCTCATGCGCCACGGTGGTTGCTTCACCGGCTCGGCTTTAGGGCTGATTGCCAATTCATGCTGTGAAATTGCAGGGCTCAGACCTGGCATTTCTTTGTAAGTCCAGGCGAAGCAATCTCGGTACTCTTGCAGCAGCTGGGTGTACAGATCCCGTTCTTTTGGAGATAATTGGTCATTGAGGAAGGTAGGCCTAGGGTCCTCCTCACTTCCCAAGTTGAGTTCTATCAGTTCATCGACTGTGGCTTGGCCTCCGTCTTCTATCTCCGGAGGTGCCGGTTGGAGGTCAACGAAGTCTGGAATACCATCTTGAGGGTCGAGTACTTCGACTTCCTCATCTGACACCATCAGAGCTTCTCGGAAGTCCTCTGTTTCATTTGATAGCGGCTGCTTGTATTGTTCTTTCAGTAAGCCCGCTTCCATTACAGTCCCCCGGGGCAAGAGGGTAGCTCCGGTCCTTGCGGACGGGGTTGTGGTCATGACTGACTGGTGGCCATTTGTTGTTGAGTCGGAAGAGCATCCGAGCTTTGTAGCATAGGGTGAGGGGATCTCGCCTTCTGTGGAAGCTGCACCTCTATAGGGATGGCATCCCCTTCCTTGGCAATACATATGCCTTGGTTGGAGTTGGTATCAGCTCTCCCGATTGCATGAGGGGTGTCAAGGTTGACATCAGCTGGTCTTCGTTAGGGGGAAAAGTCCCGGCCTCCCTGACACCTCGGGCTTCACCACTGCTAGCCGCATCGAAATCGGCTCGAAAGGTCGTCTCTTCAGGGCGGATCTTCTCCCAACATTGGCATGGGACCACGGCTTCTGTTCCCTGACCCTCGAGTTGATCCCAATAAGTATATTCAGCTTCTGCTGGGTATTCATCAAAAGTTGCTCCCAGCGGGTTATCTTCAGTAGAGTAAAAGGTGGAGATAGTGTCCACCTCGTATCGCCCACTGTGGTAATATTCTTCCAGCGTGAAGCCCAACCCCGGGTGCTGAGAAATGCGTCTCATTTCCTTATCAAGACTCATGGGATACCACATTCTCTGGAAAGCCTCTTTAATCTTCTGAGATTGATCGGAGGGGATGTGTTGTTTCTGGAACATCCTGGCCATCCGATTAGTTGGGAATGTCAGACCCTGGACGGGGACTGACGGGTTGCCTATATCTTCGGGGAGGCAGCAATCTGTGTCTTCCCGAGCAGGGTGCTCTTCAGCCGTATAGAACAAGTTGCTGGGTCCATACCCCTGTGTCACCTCCCATGTCTTGAAAGGCTTGACAGTGAAGTCGTCGAGGTCGGGGATTGGCTTGGTGAGGCCGTCCGGGACTCCGATGTAGTTGTGCTGCCGGTTGACCTGCAGTTTCTCAGCTTCTGGGTATAATGCTGGGGGCGTTACTCTGCCCACGTCCCCGGATGCTGTGATGTGGGAGACCACCTTGGGCTTGACATATCCGCGCGGTGGTGGTGGATACCAACTGTCACCGGACCTACCCCTTGATGCCCCCGTAGGGGTCTTAGCTTCAGAAATCTTTCAGGGAGGCCCCGTATATAAGTTGGCGTCCGCCAAATGACATTCAAACACCTCGAATGGGTGGGGGTCTGCAAATATCCTCTCCTCCTTCCCTTGGAGACTGTACTTGATACATTGGTAGAGCGTGGAGGGCACCACCATATTCTCATGCAGCCACGGGCGGCTGAGCAGTGCCTTGTACGAGGTGCGGGAGTCAATGACATGGAACTGCACCATCGTAGTGAAATCTGCCATGGCAAGTGTGAATTCTTCCACCCCCATCGACACTTCACATTTTTGATTGAAGCCGGCGATACGCATATCCCCGACTTTTTTGAGATGCACGTTGAAGTGGTGCCTTTCGTATATTCTGTAGGGTAGAATATTAACTACCGCACCGAGATCAATCAGAATCCTGTTCAACTCTCTCCCATTCAGGCGTCCCCTCATATACAGCGGCCGGTTGTGGCTGGTGGTAGGTAGCAGCATATCTTTTGGAGTGAAGGTCATACTAGCTTCCGGCATAGCTTCAGCCAAGCAGGTCTCAAAATGCGCAGGTGTCTACAGAGCAGTGATGATCGCCTGTCGAGTATCTTCACTCAGAGAGAGGATCTCCCAGATTGTGAATCTAGCAGGGAGCTTCTTGAGTAGCTTCATTATTTGGCTTCCAGCTCGGACATTAGAGAGCTTCATTTCTTCAGCCCACCTGGGCTTAGGGAAGTCTTTAATTGCAGGCCCTGACGGACCTGCCTCATCTGCCTTGGATTCGGCGCCTTTCTGGTTGGTACCGGATCCTTGGCATTCCTCATTAGCTGCTACAGGGCATGCTCCATCTATATCTGGCACTTCGGCAGACTGTATTGGCTGCAGGTAGACATTCCCGGGTGCAGGGTGAGCTTCGAAGCATGGCTGCTTCCCCTTGGACATCTTCATAAATTCAAGGAATGAAGGGACTGTCTTGCCCCCACTCTCGCCATATAAGCCTGACGGAGGAGGGATCTGGACTCCCTTGACCTCCGGGGGAGGTGTCTTGCAGGGCTGCTCTCCCCTGAATATGATATTATGGTTGGGCGGCGGCTGGCGCCCCCATTTCCGGCCCGATCGGGTTGCATGCGCAGCGGTTGCGGCCTCGGCTCTACCTCCCCCAGCACGGGGTGTGAAGAAAATTTCCTCTTCTCCCTCCTCCCCGGGTAGGTTGAAGAGTGCTGATAAGGTGTTACAGGAGAGGACCTGCACTTTATCGGCCTTAGCGACCTTTCCTTTTTTCTTCTTTTGTTTCTTCTTCTTCTTTGCTTCAGCAGGCGCCTGCCCCCAAAACAAACCGCCCTCTTTATCAGGTGCTGCTTCAGATTCATCCTTTTGCTCGAGTGAGAGCTGTTCCAGCTCCTGCCATGGGATGTGGTCCCGCACCAGTAGGGGCTTCAATTTGGGCTGCACATATTCATCTAGCCCTTCAATCAGGTGTTGTAGTCGGCGGACCCCGGGATTGATCTCCTTGACCACCGGTAGCGGAGTTTGTCTCCTCCGATTATGTGTAGGTATCCTGATGACTGTAGGTGGTGTGGTTCACACAGGTGCTGTCACTGGCAGAGCAGGCTGTGGCGCGACGCCACGGATATGTGCCCCCACTTTTGGGCAGGGTGCCTTCTTCCTTTTGTGCTTCATAGGGACCTGCTGCCATCCCTGCTGTCCTTTTGCGGGCTCCAAGAAATGAGTTTCATAGGTGCTCCGCGTACTTGCTTCAGAGATCTCCTCGGGCAGTGTCTGGTATGGGGAGATCACGTTTACTCCTGCCCTCCTCCGAGGGGCTTCATGCGGTTGGGGAGGGTCCACTTTGTACTCTCTCAACTCGATTTCATTTTTTTTCACCATCCCTTCGATGATGTCCTTGAAGACATAGCAGTCTTCGATTGGATGCCCCAGCATCTGGTGGTAGGGGTAGAATCTCGGGCTGTCTCTTCTCTTTAGGTCCTCCGGCCTCTTTGGCTCTGGCAGGGTGACCATGCCATATTCTGTTACCTAGTCGAACAGAACCCGGGTCTTGTCCTTCAGAAATGAGTAGGCTTTCTTCATCTTGTCCCGCAGTGAGGGACCTTCCTTGCCATCTGGGGCTTCTGCAGGCTGTGGGGTGACTGCCTTCGCCTTTCTGTTGTTCGAACGCCTTGATGTCAAGAGCGTTTGCTTCTTTAGGCGACGAGCGCCGCTCCACTACCTTACCCTTCTGGGTTGTGCTGGCAGCTGATGCAGGGATGGGTCTGGCCAAAAAAGCTTCTACCTCGGCCACGACATTGTTCAATTGGTCAAACGACCATATTTCCATTCCAATCATCTTTTCTAGAACCTCCCTTCTGAGGTTCTGTTTGCATATTTGCACAGCGTCCTCCTGATGCGGTGGCCGCTTGCACCTCATTCCGAGGTTCCTCCACCTCTTGATATAATCAAGGGCTATCTCATCGGCCCTCTGCTTTGTTGAGTAGAGTTTGGCCACTGTGACCTCCCTCTCTGTAACATGGAATCTCTCCCTAAACTTCTTCTGCATACCCGACCAGTCGCTGATCGACCCGGCCGAGAGGTTGGAGTACCATTCAAATGCGAGTCCCGTCAGCGAGGACCCAAAAAACTTTAGCAAGTATGACTCGTCGGCGGCCAAATCACCCATGACAGTCATGTAATATGCAACATATTCCTTCGGGGATCCCTTCCAGTTGAACTTGTCGAACTTGGGCGGCTTGTTGACCCCTGGGGGAAGCCGCTTGGCAGCATGATGTTGCAGGTAAGGAACCCGATAGGCATCAAATGCGACGTAGTCACTTTCATTTCTTTTTGTGAGCTTCACCTCGATCATTCTTTCCACCATCATCCGGTTCATGACCGTGGGGTCGATCGGCTCAGGATAGAAGTGTGCTGGCTGCAGGTACGGGGGTGACCAGAGTGGTCGCCTGTGGAGGACGTAGCAGCGGGGATGTCTGGTGCACTTGAGGGAGCACCGGTGGCATCAGCGGCTGGGGCTGTGGTGGCCGCTGCTGAGTCATCGCCATGCTTGGCTCTGACGACTGAGGCAAGGTGTAAAGTGGCGGAGGGTCGACATGATGAACCGCTCCCCGAGATGATTCACCCTGGACTTCGGGTGGTTTGGAAGCTGATGATTGTTCAATTTTCTCCATCAGTTGCTTCTTCAGCAAGTCTATCTCTTGCTGATATTTTTGGAGTAGCACCAAGACCGATGGGTCCATAGTTACCGTGGTGGGGATAGCTTCCATTACTTCCCCAAACGTACCCTCGGGCAGGATGTCGAGGGGGACGTCATTTTCTTCTTCCGCCGTGACTACATTGGCGGTTAAGATAGCAGCTTCATCATTCCACTGGTGGTAGACCAGGGGTTGTTGTCTTTCAGCTGTCGCCAGGAGTTGCCTTGCGGCTTCTGTTCTTCGAGTGCAAAGCCCTGGCCTTGCGGCCAATTGAGCCAATTCTTGGGGATCTTCCGGAAGCCCTCCGTATCGGTTGAATACGCTAGCCGTGTTGCAGGTGAAGACCTGCATCCCTCTCCTTTGCCGAGAGACCCTCCTTTTAGCTTGATCTGGAAAGGTCAACCTCTCGAACACAGAAATTCTTCTTGTCTCTTCTTCCCACCAGGGGGCAGTTTCATCGGCTTCGATCTCAAAGCCGTCGTCATAGCCATTGTCGTCGACCGACGACACTGTTGAACCCCCTCCTTGTGGGTATTACTAAATAGATTTTGATGATGACCAAACACTATTTTTATGTGTCAATTGAAATTGAGTTGTTCCAACATGAAAAGCTTTGGAAATGCACATCCTTGATGTAAACTTGGAGCTTTTGGAGGTACAAGAGTAACTTCGTCTGGTAAGGCTTTTTGAACGTAAAATTACAATGCTAAATCTAATTCCGAATGTATGTCTTTACAAGGCAAGGAACGTGCTTAAGAAACTCGAGGACGGTTGGCGAGATCGACTTTAACATATTGACTTTTGAATGTGTGGTTTGAAGTTCTTTATTTTGATCTCAAGGATTAAATTGGTTTAGAACTTATCTAAGTTTAAATGGTTTGAGTTTCATTCCCTCTCATGCTTTAAAAACCATCTTGAAACCCCTAGACTTGTTCTTGGACTTAGTGGGTCTTTCAATCAATCTTTTTAATGTTATGGAACAAGGGTCGACCCATTGGTCGACCCCTAGGTCCCCTGGTTCTGTTAACGTGGGTCTTTTATCTCCAGCTGAAAGGGTCGACCCATTGGGTCGACCCCCAGCCGCAAGGGTCGACCCCAAGTGATTATTTTTTAGAACCCGGTGGGCTCCTTCACCAGACCTGCAAGGGTCGACCCATTCACTCGAGGTTCGACCCCAAGGGTCGACCCCTGAAAACCCCTGTTGTCAGAATTATTAAACCCGCACGGGTTCTTGGAAGGGTCGACCCCAAGGGTCGACCCATGCTGTCTGGCCCATCTGGCCCCTCACGAGGGTCGACCCCAAGGGTCGACCCTTTCTGGTCTGGGCGGCGCCGTGATTGTGGACTCTTGGCATTTCGACCAAATGGTCCAACCACACTTGTGTGGCTGTCCTTAATCCACTCCATAACAAGTGGATCTTGTCCCATGGCTGTCCCTTGACCACCCTTGGCCTATATAACAACTTGTGGAGGATGAAAACCCTAAGAGAAATTCGTATGTCCTGATTTTAGGTTTCTTTCTAACATTTGTGTGTGCAGGTCGCAGCAGCCACCTCCAGCCCTTGTTCCACCTTGGTGTGTGCGTGAATGTGAAGGGAAGAAGGAGGAATCAAAGTTCCAATCAAGCCTCTGCTGCTGGCTGCGAGCGAAATCGAGATTCAGCCACATCCGAGCCAAGATCGTCAAGAACGGTCATCGTGCTGCACAAGTGTTTGATAAAATTCGCAGAAGAGAAAGGGGGAGCTCCAACCAGGATAAATCAATCCTTCTTCACTCTTTCCATTCTGAATCATTTAGCTTAAACTTGAGCATACGTTTGTAATCATTATTTCAGATATTTGTGTGTGGTGTTCGTGTTTGGTAACACGAACGTGTGTGTGTGTGTGTGTGTGTGTGTGTGTGTGTGTGTGTGTGTGTGTGTGTGTGTGTGTGTGTGTGTGTGTGTGTGTGTGTGTGTGTGTGTGTGTGTGTGTGTGTGTGTGTGTGTGTGTGTGTGTGTGTGTGTGTGTGTGTGCTTGCTGTTCTACACAGCGTGTGTGTGTGATTCACTACATAGTGAAGCCTTAATCCTCCGTGTGAGGGGTGGACGTAGGGGACACGGCAGTGTACCCGAACCACCTAAAAATTCCGTGTGTCAATTGTGGTTTGCTATTCCGTTTACTTGTCGAGTGGGCTTCGCGGTGAGGTGAGCATTCACCATTTTCTCTATCAATCACACCCACTTCACACGCATTCACGAGTGTGATCCTGTTCGTGTAAGGCTAGAGCTTGTGTGCATAATTAGTATAGAATTCACGTAGGTAGTTTCTTTTAATTGGCCATCAATTCACCCCTCCCCTCTTGATTGCCACCCTCCGGGACTCAACAATTGGTATCAGAGCCTTGGTCTCTGTTTAATCTCGACCACACGGTCGTCAGAGCTAGATCCCATTAAATGGCAAACAAGGGGATGATGCCCGAAGGGCATTCTATTCAAAGACCTCCGTTCTTTGATGGATCAAACTACCCCTACTGGAAAAATAGAATGTATGTTTTCCTACGTGCCCAGGACTACGATGTTTGGCGTGTCATAAGTAGGGGTCCATATGTATTATCTGAAAATGAGAATGAGTGGGATGAAGAAGATATTAGGAAGTGTTCAGCGAATTTTAAAGCTATGAATATAATTCAATGTGCTGTTCATCCTAATGAATACTCACGTATTTCTACGTGTTCCTCTGCACAGGAGATGTGGAACAAGCTACGGCTTATCTATGAAGGAACGTCGGAAGTAATGGAAACCAAAGCCAATCTTTTAGTCCGGGACTACGAGCTGTTCGCAATGAAGCAAGATGAGTCCATTTCTGACATGTTTGCTAGATTGACAGAAATTACAAATGGACTAAAGGGACTTGGCAAGGAGTATTCCAACAAGGAGCTTGTCAGAAAAGTTCTAAGATCCCTCTCTCCACAGTGGCATACAAAAGCCACTGTAATTGAAGACTCCAAGGATCTCAGCACTCTAACTCTGGATGAGTTGATCGGCTCGCTGATGACATATGAAATAAACATCAAAAGGAGCGAGGAGGATCACAAGAAAAAGAAAATTGTCACACCATTGGCCCTAAGGGTGAATCCACAAGATTCAGAGGGCAGTGACAATGATTCCATTGGCAACACTGAAGATGAGGAACTGGTTGCCATGATCACACGAAGAGCAAGAAGGTTCGTCAAAAGAACCAGAAACTTTGGTGGTCAGTTCAGGAAGGGACCAAGAAGGCAAGGACCAAACAGAGGAGAAAGTAGCAAGAAAGAAGAAGTGATTTGCTATGAATGCAAGAAACCCGGCCATATGCGGGGTGAGTGCCCCGATCTCATCAAGAAGGTGAAGAAAGGCAAGTTCAGGAAGCCCAAGGCCATGATGGCCACATGGAGCGATGAAGATCAGGAGGAATCCGGAAATGAAGATGGACTAGATGAGCTAGTCCAGAATCTATGTCTCATGGCCAATGACGACGAAGGAAATGAGGTAGATTCTGAAACTGAAATTCTTACTTGTGAACAATGGCAAATTGCATATGAATCTTTATATGAAAAATGTAAAAGATTCAAATCTGAAAATAGAAATTTGAAAAAGAAAATTGATCATTTTGTGCATACTAAAAAATCATGTGAAGAGTGCCATGCTTTAAAATCAGAAAATGAAAACATGAAGCATGAAAATGAAATTCTTGCATCCAAAATTGAACTGTTTGAAGAAGAGATTTCATGCATGAGAGAAGAACAATCCACATTTCTGAAAATGCATGAAGAATTGAAAAATGATATGAAACAAGAAAAGCTTGAAAGCATTACTTGCAATGAAGCCAAAGTAAAGGCTGAAAAACAAAGCCAATCTCAAATGGCTCAAATAAAAGAGCTAAAGGATGCTCTTGCCATCCTTGAAAAATCAAAAGTTCAAACAACCCATTGGGCCCCCATAAGTTCAGCATCCTCCAAACCAAAGAAACACATGCATAATTCCTTTTCAAATGTTGGTAGAAGGAGAAAAAGAGATAGAGCCATCACTTGTTTCTATTGTGGAAAAATGGGTCATGACATGTATGATTGTAGAATTCTGAAATATGATGAAGAAAATTCTGCTAGATTCAGAAATAGATCATATATGCATCATGCCTCTAACCGTCATGGACCCAAGCTTGCTTGGGTACCAAAATCTCCATAAGCACTTTGGTTGAATTGCAGGTCTACTCGAGAGCTCAAAAGAACAAATGGTATTTGGACAGTGGTTGCTCTCGGCATATGACGGGAAACAAGGAATGGTTTGTGGACCTGCATGAAAAGGATGGTGGGACGGTAGCATTCGGTGGTAAGGACAAAGGTAAAATCATCGGAGAAGGTAAGATAGGTAAGAACCAAAATCATACCATTGAAAATGTATTGCTTGTGAAAGGTTTGCATCATAATCTCTTAAGCATAAGCCAACTTTGTGATAAAGGATGCAATGTGATTTTTGATTCTAACCACTGCACTGTTTTGAATAGAAATACTCATGAGATAAAGTTCATTGGTTTCAAGTATAACAATGTTTATATGATAGACTTGAATGATGCCTCTCATGAGAATTTATGTTTAGTTGCAAGGAACAATGATGATGCTTGGCTCTGGCATCGCCGGCTTGGGCATGCTAGTTTCAATGTTTTGCTGAAATTATCTAGAAATGATTTGGTAATTGGACTGCCCAAGTTGAAGGCCGTCGATGATGGAGTGTGTGGGGCGTGTAGCATGGGGAAACAAACAAGGACATCATTCAAGAGCAAGAATGATGTGACCACATCGAGACCCCTTGAAATCATCCACATTGATCTCTTTGGACCAAGCAGAACACACAGCTTGGGTGGTAAATTATATGGTTTTGTAATTGTGGATGATTACTCAAGATTCTGTTGGGTTTACTTCCTTTCTCATAAAAATGATGCCCTGACGGAATTTGAAGCATTTTGCAGGGTGGTTCAAAATGAAAAGGGGTTTTGCATCAAAACCGTGCGGAGTGATCACGGCAGGGAATTTGATAACCATGAGTTCAGCAATTTTTGCAGGGCTCAAGGCTACACTCATGACTTCTCCGCACCAAGAACCCCCGAACAAAATGGCGTTGTTGAAAGGAAGAATAGAACACTGATCGAAATGGCAAGAACCATGCTAAATGAGTATAATCTGCCGAGGTACTTTTGGGCTGAAGCAGTGAACACAGCCTGCTACATAATCAACCGTGCCATGGTAAGACCGCTGTTGAAGAAAACCCCCTATGAGCTGTACCGAGGTAAGAAGCCAAACATTTCATATCTTAGACCATTTGGCTCAACCTGTTACATTCATAACAATGGTAAGATAGACCTGGCAAAATTTGATCCCAAAAGTGACAAAGGTATACTTCTTGGGTACTCACTTAGCTCAAGAGCATATCGAGTGTACAACTTGAGAACTCTTGTAGTTGAGGAAAGCCCCCATGTCATTATTGATGAATCATCTCAAAATAGAACTAATGAAAAATCTGTCTTGCAGGATGATGAGTTGGATGTTGGAGATATCGGGAAGAAAGAAAGAAAAACTGAGAAACAAGAAGAAGAAGAACCACAAGAAGATGATGCTAATCAGGAAATTCAAGTTGAACAGCAGCTACCAATGCAATGGACCTTTCCAAAGGACCATCCGCCGGACAATGTGATGGGCAATGTAGAAGAAGGAATACGGACACGAGCCTCTTTCAGGGAAGTTGAAAATCAGGATTACATAGCCTTGCTTTCTCAATTTGAACCTCACTCCATAGAAGAAGCCTTGAATGATGAGTCATGGATCATGGCCATGCAAGAGGAACTACACCAGTTCCAAAGGAACAAAGTGTGGTTCCTTGTTCCATGCCCTAAGAATCACTCCGTGATCGGAACGAAATGGGTTTTCCGAAACAAAACAAACGATCAAGGAGTGGTAACTAGGAACAAGGCCAGGCTAGTAGCCAAAGGCTATAGCCAAGAGTTAGGAATTGACTTTGATGAGTCTTTTGCTCCAGTAGCAAGACTTGAGGCAGTGAGGGTTCTCTTAGCATTTGCATGTTGTCACAATATCAAATTATTTCAAATGGATGTTAAGAGTGCATTTTTGAATGGCTATATCCAGGAGGACGTGTATGTGGAGCAACCACCGGGGTTTGAAGACACAAAGCATACAGACCATGTGTACAAGCTGGACAAGGCACTTTACGGTCTGAAACAAGCACCCCGTGCATGGTATGAACGGTTAAGTGATTTCCTCATTCAAAATGAATTCAAACGAGGTAATGTTGATCAAACCCTCTTTACAAAATTGAATGGTAAGGAAATCTTAATTGTTCAAGTTTATGTTGATGATATTATTTTTGGCTCCACTAATGATACTCTCAGCAAAGACTTTACAAAATTAATGCAAAGTGAGTTTGAAATGAGTCTTATGGGAGAGCTAACATTTTTCTTGGGATTGCAGGTAAATCAAACGGTAGATGGGCTGTTCATACATCAAAAGAAGTATGCAATGGAGTTGCTGAAAAAGTTCAACTTGACCTCTACCAAACCACAACCAACTCCCATGTCCACCTCAATAAAAATTGATCAAGATGAATCATGTAAATCCGTAGATCAAAAACTCTTCAGAAGCATGATCGGTTCCCTGTTGTATTTAACTGCCAGCAGGCCCGACATTCAATTTGCTGTGTGTTTGTGTGCACGATTTCAGTCCAATCCAAAAGAATCACACATGTCGGCTGTTAAACGAATTTTCAGATATATTGCTGGTTCAAGTAATTTAGGATTATGGTTTCCGCGTAATTCGAGCTTTGATTTAATTGCTTATTCCGATGCCGATTATGCGGGTTGTAAAGTGGATCGGAAAAGCACTAGCGGGTATTGCCAATTTCTTGGAGGATGCGTGGTCTCATGGGCCTCCAAGAAACAAAACTCAGTGGCTCTATCAACCGCCGAAGCCGAATATGTGGCTGTCGGGAGTTGCGTTGCCCAGGTGCTATGGATCCAACAACAGATGATTGATTATGGCATTTCTTTCAAAAACACTTCCATCTTGTGTGACAACACTTCAGCCATAAACTTGTCAAAGAACCCAGTCCATCACTCTCGCACAAAGCATATTGAGATTAGACATCATTTTCTCAGGGATCATGTGAGCAAGAGTGATGTAGAAATTAGGTTCATTGAAACAGACCAACAAATTGCCGACATTTTCACCAAACCTCTAAGTGAAGATAAATTCACAACATTTAGGAGAGAATTAGGGGTTTGTCGGATAGACGTGTCTGAGTCTTGATCAGTTGCATATCTATGTATATACGTCAGCATCGCATGCATTTGCATTAGTATGGTGCATAGTTGAATTTCCCCTTGTCATGCATGTGCATTATTATTGCTTGAAAAACAAACAAAAAATGTATGAAAAATCTTGATTGCATGTCTTGCATGTCTTTTATTTATAGAATACAACCATGTTTTTGTAATTTCTATGGCCGATATTTCCTTGAGTTCCTTTAATGCCAGCAAGAGAGCATACTCCCTCGAAATCTGAAATTTGGAGACGTTAGAATATGAACGTCTACTATGATCCTAGATTTTCTTGAAACAAGTTCCCCAATGCATTCACCCATAAAACAACTCCAATTCCTTGATTCCAACATGATATTATCATTGGGGATTCGAGCCACATCATTTTTTTTCTCTCTTCCCTTTCCCTTCAAAATTTTTGGTGAAAAACAGTGGAAGGGTCGACCCCAAGGGTCGACCCACGCAGAAGGGACGACCCCAAGGGTCGACCCTCGCGATAGCGGATCCTGTCTGGGGCCGGGGTGAAAGGGGTCGACCCGTTACGGTCGGGCGGCGTCCGCCGCATCCGAACCGCCCTAAACGGGGTGGAAACCCTATGTTTCCCCCTTCCCATCTCCTAAAACCCCCAAAGCCCCCTTCTAGCCCTAGCCACCACTCCTTTCATGCCCTCAAATCCCCTCTTGGCACCCACATGCTCAAGCCCTAGCCGCGGCCCTCTCGGTGGCGTCCCGCGCACAAATCCTTCCGAGCGCTTCCAACGCGTCTTCCTTGAGCTTCACTCCCACTGAGGTATGTTCTTGATGTGTGGAGGATCATAAATCTTTGTGGATAGCATTCCTCTCTCGTTGAACCATCTAGATCTACACCCTCATCAACCGGTTCCTTCGGTCTATGTTTAGATGGCCCCAAAGAGGCGTTCTTCTCGCAGCAGAGGGGAGTCTAGTGCGGCCATGGCACGTCGTGGTAGGGCGGCCGCATATGGCAGAGAATCTGCGCCTTCGAGCAAGGTTTTGGACAGAAAGGTACTCCGACCTCGAGCGGTATCATTTGTCAATCTTAACCGCCATCTTCCGAGTTTAGTGGATGTTCTTTGCAGTCAGCCAAATTTGGACTTCTTCATGTCTGAACATCGACGCATTTATCCGAATTTGGTGCATCAATTTTATAGCAACTTCACCATGT
This sequence comes from Amorphophallus konjac, assembly GCA_022559845.1. Taxonomy (NCBI): domain Eukaryota; kingdom Viridiplantae; phylum Streptophyta; class Magnoliopsida; order Alismatales; family Araceae; genus Amorphophallus; species Amorphophallus konjac. Next base: position 61,211 of record JAHNEJ010000056.1, read on the forward strand.
CCGGGGAACATCCGATTACTGTGGTTAATGGCCAACGGGTTATACTCTCCACAGAATTTTTAGGAGTGGCATTTAATCTCCCTCATGAAGGCTTTACATTTGGAGATATTGTGGTTCCTGAAGAAACTGTTTATCAAATGATGACATCTGAAGAAAAAGGTGAACATTCTCTTGCTGGGTTAAACGCCAATCATTTTCCTCCCCTGCAGCATATATTACACAGGATGATCACTACTATCCTGCTCCCAAGAGGAGGAGGCCATGACAAAGTGACAGAGATCCATATGTTCTTATTTTACTGTCTCTTGGGTGGTATTCCAGTTAATTTTCCAGCTATGTTTTTAGCTCATATGTGTAACAGCATGAAGCACAAGAATAGAACTCTTCCATATGCCGCCGCACTTTCTGCTATATTTGCACACCTGGACATCAACCTCTCAAAAGAATCTTCTCAAACCATTAGAGAGGCTGATATATTTACTGTTCATTCTATTTGTCATAATATGGGCTATGAACTGCGAGATGGTAACTTGGTCCGGACATTGAAAAGTGCTGCACATGAAATCAGTTCTGAGGAGGAGGATGACGATGATGCACAGGCCGGTGTGCAACAGCCACATATTCCTGTTGAGGACATGCCTTCCGAGGCGGTTCAGCTGCTCATGGACCGTTTGGATACTATTGATGATCGTTTAGACAATTATGGGGAGACTATGGAGGCTATGCAACATGCTCTCGCTGATCTGAAGCTATCTCATCAAGAGCACTCTCAGTATGTTACTGATACTTTGGCTACTCAATCCCACTTGCTTGAAGAAGTCTTGGAGTATATTAGGCGTCCGCCAAGCTCACCGACTCCGGATGACGATTAGACGGCTATGCTCTTGCAGAATGGCACACTTCCTATCCCTTGTCACCCCCTCCTTTTTGATGATGCCAAAGGGGGAGAAATCTTGTACTATATGTGTGCCCAGGCAATCGGCTATCGGCTACTTATATTCTATGTGTGTGTTGTGTGCTTGCATGCCTGTGTGATTTCATCATATTTCTGATATTTCTGTTCATTAGCAATGTTGCATTTAAGTCTTGTTGCATTTCAGTTTGCATTTCAGTTGTGTTCAGTTGCATCTCATGCATTGCATCATGTAATTCGCCCTTGAACTCAGACCTTGTTTACATTTAATCTATGTTGTCGGCAAAGTACTTTGGAACGTGTTTATGTTCTTCAATCTCACATCGTTGGCTGGTCTTGTATTTCACTATTACAATGCTTCTTGTGTTTTACTCTGAATATGAAGGTTTAAGGTGGAACTCAATGAAAATGCTAAATCTTTTTGAAGTCTTATGTGTATGTAAGGCATGTAGTATTTTGTCATCATCAAAAAGGGGGAGATTGTTGAACCCCCTCCTTGTGGGTATTACTAAATAGATTTTGATGATGACCAAACACTATTTTTATGTGTGAATTGAAATTGAGTTGTTCCAACATGAAAAGCTTTGGAAATGCACATCCTTGATGTAGACTTGGAGCTTTTGGAGGTACAAGAGTAACTTCGTCTGGTAAGGCTTTTTGAACGTAAAATTACAATGCTAAATCTAATTCAGAATGTATGTCTTTACAGGGCAAGGAACGTGCTTAAGGAACTCGAGGACGGTTGGTGAGATCGACTTCAACATATTGACTTTTGAATGTGTGGTTTGAAGTTCTTTATTTTGATCTCAAGGATTAAATTGGTTTAGAACTTATCTAAGTTTAAATGGTTTGAGTTTCATTCCCTCTCATGCTTTAAAAACCATCTTGAAACCCCTAGACTTGTTCTTGGACTTAGTGGGTCTTTCAATCAATCTTTTGGATGTTCTGGAACAAGGGTCGACCCATTGGGTCGACCCCTAGGTCCCCTGGTTCTGTTAACGTGGGTCTTTTATCTCCAGCTGAAAGGGTCGACCCATTGGGTCGACCCCCAGCCGCAAGGGTCGACCCCAAGGGTCGACCCCTGGTGATTATTTTTTAGAACCCGGCGGGCTCCTTCACCAGACCTGCAAGGGTCGACCCCAAGGGTCGACCCATTCACTCGAGGGTCGACCCCAAGGGTCGACCCCTGAAAACCCCTGTTGCCAGAATTATTAAACCCGCACGGGTTCTTGGAAGGGTCGACCCCAAGGGTCGACCCATGCTGTCTGGCCCATCTGGCCCCTCACGAGGGTCGACCCCAAGGGTCGACCCTTTCTGGTCTGGGCGGCGCCGTGATTGTGGACTCTTGGCATTTCGACCAAATGGTCCAACCACACTTGTGTGGCTGTCCTTAATCCACTCCATAACAAGTGGATCTTGTCCCATGGCTGTCCCTTGACCACCCTTGGCCTATATAACAACTTGTAGAGGATGAAAACCCTAAGAGAAATTCGTATGTCCTGATTTTGGGTTTCTTCCTAACATTTGTGTGTGCAGGTCGCAGCAGCCACCTCCAGCCCTTGTTCCACCTTGGTGTGTGCGTGAATGTGAAGGGAAGAAGGAGGAATCAAAGTTCCAATCAAGCCTCTGCTGCTGGCTGTGAGCGAAATCGAGATTCAGCCACATCCGAGCCAAGATCGTCAAGAACGGTCATCGTGCTGCACAAGTGTTTGATAAAATTCGCAGAAGAGAAAGGGGGAGCTCCAACCAGGATAAATCAATCCTTCTTCACTCTTTCCATTCTGAATCATTTAGCTTAAACTTGAGCATACGTTTGTAATCATTATTTCAGATATTTGTGTGTGGTGTTCGTGTTTGGTAACACGAACGTGCGTGTGTGTGTGTGTGTGTGTGCTTGCTGTTCTACACAGCATGTGTGTGTGATTCACTACATAGTGAAGCCTTAATCCTCCGTGTGAGGGGTGGACGTAGGGGACACGGCAGTGTACCCGAACCACCTAAAAATTCCGTGTGTCAATTATGGTTTACTATTCCGTTTACTTGTCGAGTGCGCTTCGCGGTGAGGTGAGCATTCACCATTTTCTCTATCAATCACACCCACTTCACACGCATTCACGAGTGTGATCCTGTTCGTGTAAGGCTAGAGCTTGTGTGCATAATTAGTATAGAATTCACGTAGGTAGTTTCTTTTAATTGGCCATCAATTCACCCCTCCCCTCTTGATTGCCACCCTCTGGGACTCAACAGACACCATCATCTTTTCTCCTACATCTTCTTCATCTGTCATTGATGGGCAATAGTCTTCATTGGCAGTGGCTGCTTGCATCAGCCGCTGCTGCCCAAGCGAGGGGTTGCCTAGCCCTCGAAAATAGTTCCTGACCAAGTTGGTCATCTCTTCTCGACCCCGTTCTTGATACAGCACGGGGGACAGTTGTCAACCTCCCGTAGGAGGGATATAAGCTAGCCGAGCTCTGTCGGCAGGTTGCTGGAATCTCCGTCCCACAGCAGGGACGTTGGCTTGGCGGGCGCAAGCTCGGAATCTTTCGCGACGTAGAGGGTCCGCAACCACCTCTTCTTCTTTCGGGGCCAGGCCCCTTTCTCCCCTTCCTTCCGCTCCATCGTGAACAAGGCGGCGGGTAGGTGCAGCGTGATGAACAGGTTGGACCCTCTTGGGGACCCACACCTGCTTAAATTTCCTTGGCCTGGGGGCCAACTTCTCTTGGCCGTAATGGCCGGCTTCTTCTCTTTCTGCCCACCTTCCAGCGAGGGCTTGATATGAGTTGCGGACAGGGATGGAAGGGACGACCTGATCCGAAACTATCCGCGCGTCGCGTCTATTGAGGAAGACGCGCATGCCACCAACCATCATAGATTTGCCAGATTGGGAGAGGGTTCTGGTAACCACAGCAGTACTCCTTTGGATCTGCTTGCGCTGACGTCCTCCGGAGTTCCTGTTAACAGCATTGGGGCGGACCCCACGGACAGCATGGTGCACCAGGCAGCTGGCGACCGAGGTTGGACTCTTGAGCGAGTCGTGGCGGCGTCGAGCCTTCAGAGGCTCCATGCTCCTCGTAGCTCCCTCGATAGGCTCCGAGGGTTCCACTTCTAGCATATCCACAAAGGCTAACCCCAAGAAGTTGGGGAAGCCAACAGCGGTAGGGAAGTTGCCAAACTCCATGGGCATCGCCAGATACCCTTGCGCATGACCGGCAACAATTGAAGGGCCAAAGCCGACGCCAGTCAGCCCAGTCGTCGTCATCGTTCACCTGCAAAGATAGACAAACCAACAATCAGCAACCTTTGGGAGGGCCTCGAAGCCCGAGTATCTCGGCAAACAGATGAAAGGTGACACTAGTCCCACCGGGCGTGCCAGACTTGTTGGGATCATTTTTTATTTGCACAGAGGATAAAAGAAAAGAAAAGAAAAGAAAGCACAGAGGATAAAAGAGATGAGCAGTGGAAGGTAGAAGAGAAGAAACAGAAGAACTAAACAACTTAAATTATGAAATACCTGGTTCATGGCCACTCGACTGCTAAGGTGCCCATTAATTTCCAAAAGCCTAGGAGTGGAAGTCTTCGATTTCTTGATAGCTCTCTGCATCTTGTGTTTATTAATTTTCACCAAGGAAGTGGTTGTCTGCAGAAAGAAGCCGAACGGAACAAGCAGCACCTGTGCAGAAAGAAGAAGAAGCAGAAAACAGGATTCGATTGATTTGCTGAAGGAAATCCCTCCTTTTATAGAAGTTTGAAGGATCTTATGCCCGTTCGAAACTGCAAAATCAAATACGAATATAACTGGGTTTAAGCTTTCTGATTCAGAGTCGGAAGCGTGTGTTTCGAATTTATGGTTAATTAATGACGGTATTCAGGGTGTCATTTATTGAATTAATGACTTGCTCCAGGTCGTGTTTTATTTCACGCCTTGATAAGCGTCGTCTTTTGTTGAAATCTCAAAGCAATTAATGCCTTGATGCTAGTCGTCTTTTATTCTTTTGACGCCACTGCTATTGGTCGTCGATTTATGACTTGCATATTCAGTTTCTCTAATGCTATTTTTTTATGAACTTAAGTGCTATCTTTTTAATTGGAAATTATTTGTGATCATGCACTTATGGTCATGTCATGTTTAAACTGAGGATATTTTCTATCATGAGAACTAATGAATTTTTAAGTGCAGAAGAGTGCAGGATTCGAGATGTATGAAAGTAACATCATTCCGTTCTTGTATTCTTTCCTGTAAGCATTGTTACTATATGGTATTCTACGCTATCATAGTATATCAAGGACCTTGTGGTTTTGACAAACCTGGAATTTGAGTTCCCCTTCATCAAAAACAGTGATAATTCCAGGAGAATCTTGATCACACGGATAGGCCGTTGAGTCATTCAAGGTCTGGGACGATGGTTCCACTTTCTGGGTTGATGCACGGACAAACGGGTTTCGGCTTAATGTCAGCTCAGAGATCTAGATTCTTGACCAAATCTAGATGGCTTAACAATATTATCCTTGATTATTTTCTATTTTTAGTTTGTTTTATTTTTTCTTTTAGCCCAGCATGCATCATGTAGGACTTTGAGCTTAATGATGAAAATCTTCATATTATGGCAATAATGAAGGTCACTCGCTCTTAATTGAGTTGGCATGAGATATTCCATTCTAAATCAAATACTTTATTCTTTCTGAAGCCGCTCAGGCTAGTTCCTTGAAAGCGTCCCTTTGTTAGGTCTTCATCTCCATTCACTTTAATTTTCTGCAAATCCACCTTGGTTGTAGCACGTCCACATTGGCTGGTAACCGCTCTCCAATGGTGCCTCCCTGTCGTGCCCTCGCGCACATTTTGTTTTGTTTAGTCTCCTTTATCCAGCCAATCGATGCTTTCTTGGAATCACCCGGAGTTGTTTCACTCAGAATCTTGGAAAGATTTCTAATGCTTAGTGTCAGAGGCGTGTCACATCACACCTTGGCATCTACTTATCAGTTCATTCCACTTCATTTCGCTTGTTACACTTTCACTTCATTTCGTCTCACTCCCTTACAAAGCAGACGCCAAGGCGGGGCAGCTGTAGACACGCCAAAATTGATACTATGTTGATCAAATCTCATGTCACCATGTTAACGCCCCAAAGTGAACTTCAATATTTCCATAATACGAAGTTTTTCTATTTTTGTGTGATTTTATGTGTTTTTCTAATTATTTTTGTAATTCACGACTTGAAGTAGGGCGTGTTTTAAATAATGGCTTGCTCCTGGGCGCGTTTTAAAGAAAGGACGACTGAACCAAGAGGCGTCAGTTTCTGGAATTTATCGAAGTTCATTCAAATTGGAAAAATAAGAATTAACGTCTCTCTCTGGGTCGTGTTTTTAATTAACGCCTCTCCCTCAGGCGTCGCTTCATCATTTTCAAATAAGGAAGGTGTTTCTTACTAAAATTAAATCCATTAATTGACGCCTTTATGCCAGTCGTTATTTTAATTAACGCCCTGACCCAGGTCGTCAATTTCAAATAACGCCTTTATGTGGGTCGTCTCTTTCCCTTCCGTGTCCTGATTGAACGAAGCTTTCCTGGAGAGTTGCCTGCTCTGTTTGATCATCTTGTTGGATTAGGTAACTAGAGACCTTGCCATGGATGGCTATTGCCAATTCTTATCCCATTAGATCTGTGTTTTCCGCCCTATAAATGCATCCCTGGGTCGAGTTCGCAAAAGGTTGGCTGAAGGGAGAAGAAAAGAGGGATTAGTAATAGCAGAAACATGTTTTCTCCACGCATAGAAGCTTTCCACTCTCCTCTTCCCTGTGCATCCTTTGCTCCTGCGGTGGTTTCTTCTCCCTATTGCATCAGCCGAATCAATTGGTTTCTCCCTTTACTGTTGTCAGGAACAGCATGGAACTCTTTGCATCAGTTTACTGTTTCATCATCGTTCATCATAATTCTTTTGCATTAGGTTTGCATCACATCTCCTTCCTTCCCTAATTCTCTTAGGGGTTTTAAAAGAACCAAAAGGTGCACACTTTATGCTCATATTCCATCATCTCATTTTATCTTTGGATTGATACTACACACACTTGGCTAATCCCTTTTCATCTTGTTTGTTTGTGATTTGTTTAAGGGTAATCAAGAAGAAAAACCCCCTTCATCGGCCGGCCGGTAGAAGGAGGAGGAGAAAATCTACAATCATCCCGCATCATTGTTTCTCATCAGGTATTCGCGATCAATCTCCCTTCTTTTTGAGGTAACTCCTCTGGTGATCACCCTCCATATAGCAATCTCTTGCTCCCCTTTTTATTTAGTTTTCTATCTTCTATCCTTTTATGTCGGAGTGATGATCATCTCTTTAGGTGTTCACAAATTGGCGATCATGGTGGGACTTCCACTATTTTTCTTTTGATTAACCTCTCCTGTTGGCACCCACGTGTGCCCTTTCCCATTGGCACCCACGCGTGCCCTTTCCCTTAGGTACCCACGGGCACCCTCCATTGTGCACACTGCACACCCACACCCCTCAGATTAGCCAGTTTGTGTTCCCTGTGTTTTCTTAATTGACGCCTCACATTAAGGCGCCTTACTTAATTTAACGCCTTTACTCAAGGCGTCTTTCTCTTATTTAACGCCTTCTGTAAAGGTGCTTTTTTTTATATATCTCGTGTTTTGGTTTCTCACTCTTTGAGAATTGACGCCCATCGCTGTGGGCGTCCTTTGTTTATTCAGCGCCTGTCTCCCAGGCTTCTTTTAGCTTGAGACCGTGCACCATCTTTTTTTTGACGCCTCTTCCAGAGGCGTGTTTTGCATAATTCGCGCCTCACACCAAGGCGCTTCTTCAGCACTGTCCGATAAGACCCCACAGAGTAGCGACAGCCTCGCTGTCGTGTTCTATGCTTTTAGCGACTTCTGCCAGGTCGCCTTTTACCTGTGTGTTAACAGAAAGTTGCTTGCTCTGTTTGTTCATGCTGGATTGATTCACATATTCATTATCTGATTATACCTGCTTGCTTTGCTTATATTATTCTGCATTTTGTGGCATTTGGTTGAGAGACCTCCTCTCTCTACACTAAGATTCCACACACCCTTCTTGGAATTGGAACAACCCTCCATTGAGCATTCCGTCTCTTTGGACCGGAAATTCTTTTTCCACGACCTCCGTAAGTCTCCGCACTCGTGGATTCCCTCATGGACACCGGGCTGGTTGTACCTTGAAGTACCCGGAGTTTAGATAGCCTATCGTTGGTGAGGAGAGAGAAAAGAACTTAGTTAACCCGGATATCACACCCAAAACTCACAACTAAGTTCTACACTACAAAGAGAGAAGATTGTGCTTCGATTTAATTCACCTTAACCACAAACATAAATCTAAAAGCTTGCGTTCATCACAACTTGTTTGCATAAGTTTGATTGGATTGGGTGGTTATTGTGATTTTAATTCCTCCAAAAAAGTTTTCTCTCTTCTTAAACATGCAACTCCGTTCAGGTAAGATGATGTGAAACGGTCTACCTAGGATGATAATGACCCTTAGACCTATGCATCCACAAACATACAAGCTCTCAAGTTGGCTCACCGTGCGACCTATCTCACGCGACGCACATGCGCTCCCGGTGGGTCCGAGTGATGCCGGCGAGGATCCGGGGTGGGACCCTAAGGTTTCCACCGGTTGGTGGGCTTATGGCTGACCCCTAATGGGCCTGGGATACCCAATTTATGGGCGGGCTAGCACGCTGGGGCGTGGGCTTGGGTGGCGCTCTCTCACTTGCCACGGTGGTGCGCTCGTGGTTTCACAAACAATCAAGTCCGGGCACTCAATTACCGCCAACGAGCTAAGGAAACGATACTAGCTAAGCAAAGTAAATGAGGACCAGGAGAGGGACCAGAAGCTCACCTGATCGGTGTGAAGACACCGATCCCGGCCGGAGACGATGGGCGCGCCGGGGGGCGTGGGTATGCACCCGAACGCCGCGGCGGGGTAGCTTGACCTGCTGGTTAGTTAATTACACAACTACGCCTCTCGCAGGAGGGGGGATCTCGGGGTGGGGGTTATGGAGTTTACACCAAACACTACCACCACGCAGGGTGGGGCCTTCAGCCGGCCAAGCGGGGTGGGGAAAATTGGTTAATTATCACACCGGCGGTCGATACCGAAACCTGTCCGGTTCTGGGATTCTGGACCAGCAGTCACTGATGTAGCCGTAGAACACTTTCTGGAATTTTTCCGGAGGCGCGGTCGGTGTCGTTGGCTTCGTAACAGAATAGGGGTGCGCCTCAAATTTTATGGATTTTCGTTCTGCACGAGCCGGGCTGCCACGATCGACCGAACGGGGTCCCTGTTCAGGACCTGCACAGGTTCAGCTTCTGAACAGCAGATTGCCGAGGACGCCACGAACGCTCCCGGGCTCTGTTTTGCAAACGGCCGGTGTCGATGGAAGCGTGGGGAAGTCTACTTTCCAACGGAGCCGGCCTCGCCACTGTCTGAAGTCCGTGTGGACAGGATGGTCCCGTTGAAGGGGGACAGGTCGGGGAAGACAGACAGGAGGCAGAACGAACGCCCGGCGGTATAAAAATGGTAACTTCCACTTACGGCGTTCAAACGATGCTCCGTCTTCGGCTTCTGAAAGCTGACAGGGGGAGGAAGAATTTTGATGAAGAGTTTGATGACCGATTCCTCCAGTCTTGGCCGCTGCACGAGGGTCGAACAGAGATGGCCTTCTGGTTGAGCCCCCAGTGCGCAGTCGCGGTAGAACGGAGCTAGCGGCCGGCCACGATCTTGGAACGGAGCGATTCCAACTCGCCTGCGGAGAAGACTCGTGGATGCACAAGTTTGCTGAAGCGCTTGGATGCCGAATCCTCCTGGAACGGGTTGGAAAATGCTCTGCAAGTTGGGGCCAGAAACTGCCTGCGGGCTGGAATGGATTTGTGGAGGGGAGGCTAAGGTGGTGGTGGTGTATGTGGGTGGAGATGGAGGGGGGTGCGACCCTAGGAGGGAGGGGAAGGGGATGGACGACCTAGGGAGGTGAAGGGGTCCCTTGGAGAGGGGAAAGGGGTCTTGGGTGGAGGAATATGGCTTGGGAAGGGTGGGGAGTGGCCTTGGGAAGGTGAAAGGGTGCCTGGGAAGATGAAAGGGTGCCTAGGAGAAGGGGTTTCCACCTAGGGGTTGGAGGGGGAATTGAATGAGTGTATAGGGAAGGGGGAGGGGTCTTAAAGAAGGGTGATTAGGGAGGAGAGAGAGGGGATTTCGAAATTTAGAGAGAGAGAGGGAGAAGTAGTGAGAGAGAGAGAGAGAACTATAGAGAGAGGGAGAGAGAATACTTGAGGGTTTAATTTTTCAATTCATCAAAAGTTGTTACAAATGGGAGAGGGGGGGGTCCTTATATAGAGTTGGACCATTTGCACAAAACCCCCTAACAAAGTGCATAAATGCAAAAGACCAAGAGACAGGGGGGGGCGCCCATGGGCCAAGCCCACTAACTGGGCCCAATGTCCTCAACTAAGGGTCCAAATGACTCAAGACTTGGATAATTAACTCTAAGACCTAGATAATGGACTCAAATAAAGGAAAATTACACATGATATGACTCAAATAAAGAAACTACATAAGCAACAAATAAAGATAGCCATGAGGACCACATCTCCAAGGGGTCACGAAGTCGGAGTCGCCTCGTGCCATAGGGAATGCCGGGAGATGTCCTCATCAAATCCCCCGGGGTGGGGAGAACTCGACCCCGTCGAGTAGGGGTCCAATCGGCTCTCGTACTGCACCAGCAGGTCCGGGTCTAGGCGCATCAAGTCCTCTCGGCTTACCCAAGCATCCTCGGTCGGGGAACGGCCTTTCCACCTCACGAGGTAGCGCTGGTAGACCCTGTTCCTGGTAAGTGTGCTCTGCTCATCCAGTATTGCCTCCACTTGCTCAAGTCGGCCTCTCAATCGGGGTGGTAGTTTCGCTCCGGGAGGGTCACTCACAAGGGGGGGTAAAGGCTCGAGATCCTGACTGGGTTCCACCGTGGGGCCCTTATAGCGAACCAGATCCGCCACATTGAAAGTGGGGTGAACCCCAAAGCCCTTAGGTAAGTCGAGCTCATAAGCATTGGTACCAACCCGTCTTAGAACCCGAAAGGGTCCCAAACCCCGTGTCCTCAATTTGGAGGCGGGCCCTGGGAGGAGCCGCTCCGTTCTCACCATCACATGGTCTCCCACTTGGTATTCATAGTGACGACGATGAGCATCGGCCTGCCTTTTGTAAGCCTCATTGCTTTTGCCTATATGCTTGCGGATGTTTTCATGTATCTTTGTGGATGTTGACTCACTAGGAGATAATGGGGGTCCTGGACAACCAAAAGTGGACCTATCATGCAGTGGTGCTACACAGACTTTGGTAGACCTAGGAGGCTTATGCGTCTTGTCAAAGGGGGTGGGGATGGAAGACCCGGAAAACCCATAAAGGGACCTATCATGCCATGCCATGTAGGCCCTAATAGACCTAGGTGGGCCAGGACAACCATAGATGGATCTATCATGCATGGTGGTGATAATTACCGGGGAACCCGAACTTCCTTGAATATTTCTCTCATGCCTAAGACTTGCGACGAACGAGGGTGGGCCATTACATCCGTACATAGACCACTCATACTTCTTACATGTCATGTGGGTGATTTGAATGAATGGACCCGACTCATGAATCATGTCAAGCGGTGTGGTGTGTCTAGACACATGCATTCCTTCCCAAATGGCATCCCTAATGTGTATGGCTTGGTGTGGGAGTTTCCTCTCATAGGGGTCAAATGGGTCTGGGAAAATAGAGTGGGCCTGGTCTATTAAGGTGGGTGAGGGTAGGAAAGGGTGGGTGGTGGGTAAGGGGGGTGGGTTGCATGGGGGTCTAGACTCCCATAGGAAGGGGTCAAAGGGGTCATGGTAAGGGTCCCCTAGGGAGAGGAACTCCAGGTCCTCATGTAGCGGTGAGTCATCCTTCTCTAAAGAAATAATTGGGCCGAAGTCTTTGGTGGGTGGATCAGCCAGGAAGGGATGGTTTGACACTCTACCCGAGATAAGCAATTCTAATTCATGGAGAGCAGCAGGCTCATCCGGTGTAGGGAGGATTAGAAGGAGGTCGCTAGTGTAGCAACCTACAGTGTAAGCTGTGGTGATGGATCCGACACATAGATGTAGGAGGTCAACGCTCCTAGGTTGGTCAGCCATTGTGGCCAACATGTCGGTCAACTCTATTTGCCATGCTAGGCCCTTAAGAAGGTCATCCCAACTCTCAACCTCATAGGAGGATTGGATAGTGGTGTGATAAGAGGAGAGAGGGACTATGGGGAGGTGTTGTTCCATGGGAGGGTAGGCATGGGCCATTATCTCTCTAATTGGGCTACCCATCAACCAGCTAACAAGGGTCTCTCCTAAAATAAGCTCGGTCCCATCTAGAGAGGGTGGTGTAGGGTGAAGGTTACCATGTGAGTTTTTTTCTTCAATTTGGACATGTGTGGTCTCCATGTTGGGAATTGGGTCCGGGGTGTTCACCACTTTGGGGTCGGGTATGGGTTCCTCCTCCAAAGAGGTGAGAGAGTATGTTCGGGGTGGGGTGGTGATGGTAGGTGCATGGCGCCCCCAAGGTGATGAGCAAGGTCGGAATTGGGTTGGGGTTGGAAGTGGAGGTAGTGGGAGTCTAGGTTGGGGTAGGTTTGTAGTTGGAAGTGGAAGGTGGGTTGGGTGAAGACAGTTGGATTGGTCGATCTTGGGTGGGGCATCCCTTATAGGGGATAATGGAGGGGTAGTAGTAGGGGCTACGGGGGTTTGGGGAGTATGGGTCTCATGGGGAATAGTGAGTTGCGGGGTGGTGACCGGTGCGGGCCTAGGTGGAGGGGTGGGCACGGGATCCACTTGGGTTTGAACGGTGAGGGTTATGGAAGTGAGTTTTAGTTGGGGAAGGTTGGTGGGGATTGGGTTTTCCTGACTTGACTCTTGGCATTGTGCCTCAAATTCTTCCTCCCATTCAAGGGGAGCTTCATGAACTTCAATCACTTTCTCAACTCTTTGGGGTGGAGGGGTTTGGTAGGGATTTGTGGGTTGGAGGGTGGTGGTCTTTGGGGGCCTAGGTGGAGGGGTGGGTAGTTGGGACAGTTGGGTTCTAAGGGAGAGGAGTTGGTGGCGAAATGTGGAGAGGGATCGGTTAGGGGTGGTGGGGGCGGAGTCCTATGGATGGTCTTAAGTTGGCCGGGTTGGGATTGAGTAGTGGTGGTGCTCCTCGGGCTAGGGGTGTGTGAGTAGGAAGAGTAGGAAGGTTTTGGAATGTAGATTTTCCTAAGTTCTCTCGTCATCTCTTCCCACGAGTGAATGGGCTCTTGCCTCTCAATCCTTCTTATGGCCTCTATGTGTTCCAATTCTATCTTGGCTTGACCCCGAATTTGTCCCTTGGCCCTACAAACTCTTGTGTGTCCGTATACCCGATTCCTCTCAAAGTTCCTTTCCATTGCAGCCTCCCACTTGAGGTAATCACTAGCATGCGACCCATCAAAGGTAACACCCTCATCTCGAATAATGTCCCAAAGTATTGGGTTGATCGGATCCCGGTAGTGGGCCGAGTGGGATGGGTATGTGGTAGCCATGATTCATGAACTAGATGACAATGCGCCCTAGGACTAGACTTAGTAGAGACAAGTCTAAAACTTGCTCTGATACCACTTGATGTGAAACGGTCTACCTAGGATGATAATGACCCTTAGACCTATGCATCCACAAACATACAAGCTCTCAAGTTGGCTCACCGTGCGACCTATCTCACGCGACGCACATGCGCTCCCGGTGGGTCCGAGTGATGCCGGCGAGGATCCGGGGTGGGACCCTAAGGTTTCCACCGGTTGGTGGGCTTATGGCTGACCCCTAATGGGCCTGGGATACCCAATTTATGGGCGGGCTAGCACGCTGGGGCGTGGGCTTGGGTGGCGCTCTCTCACTTGCCACGGTGGTGCGCTCGTGGTTTCACAAACAATCAAGTCCGGGCACTCAATTACCGCCAACGAGCTAAGGAAACGATACTAGCTAAGCAAAGTAAATGAGGACCAGGAGAGGGACCAGAAGCTCACCTGATCGGTGTGAAGACACCGATCCCGGCCGGAGACGATGGGCGCGCCGGGGGGCGTGGGTATGCACCCGAACGCCGCGGCGGGGTAGCTTGACCTGCTGGTTAGTTAATTACACAACTACGCCTCTCGCAGGAGGGGGGATCTCGGGGTGGGGGTTATGGAGTTTACACCAAACACTACCACCACGCAGGGTGGGGCCTTCAGCCGGCCAAGCGGGGTGGGGAAAATTGGTTAATTATCACACCGGCGGTCGATACCGAAACCTGTCCGGTTCTGGGATTCTGGACCAGCAGTCACTGATGTAGCCGTAGAACACTTTCTGGAATTTTGCCGGAGGCGCGGTCGGTGTCGTTGGCTTCGTAACAGAATAGGGGTGCGCCTCAAATTTTATGGATTTTCGTTCTGCACGAGCCGGGCTGCCACGATCGACCGAACGGGGTCCCTGTTCAGGACCTGCACAGGTTCAGCTTCTGAACAGCAGATTGCCGAGGACGCCACGAACGCTCCCGGGCTCTGTTTTGCAAACGGCCGGTGTCGATGGAAGCGTGGGGAAGTCTACTTTCCAACGGAGCCGGCCTCGCCACTGTCTGAAGTCCGTGTGGACAGGATGGTCCCGTTGAAGGGGGACAGGTCGGGGAAGACAGACAGGAGGCAGAACGAACGCCCGGCGGTATAAAAATGGTAACTTCCACTTACGGCGTTCAAACGATGCTCCGTCTTCGGCTTCTGAAAGCTGACAGGGGGAGGAAGAATTTTGATGAAGAGTTTGATGACCGATTCCTCCAGTCTTGGCCGCTGCACGAGGGTCGAACAGAGATGGCCTTCTGGTTGAGCCCCCAGTGCGCAGTCGCGGTAGAACGGAGCTAGCGGCCGGCCACGATCTTGGAACGGAGCGATTCCAACTCGCCTGCGGAGAAGACTCGTGGATGCACAAGTTTGCTGAAGCGCTTGGATGCCGAATCCTCCTGGAACGGGTTGGAAAATGCTCTGCAAGTTGGGGCCAGAAACTGCCTGCGGGCTGGAATGGATTTGTGGAGGGGAGGCTAAGGTGGTGGTGGTGTATGTGGGTGGAGATGGAGGGGGGTGCGACCCTAGGAGGGAGGGGAAGGGGATGGACGACCTAGGGAGGTGAAGGGGTCCCTTGGAGAGGGGAAAGGGGTCTTGGGTGGAGGAATATGGCTTGGGAAGGGTGGGGAGTGGCCTTGGGAAGGTGAAAGGGTGCCTGGGAAGATGAAAGGGTGCCTAGGAGAAGGGGTTTCCACCTAGGGGTTGGAGGGGGAATTGAATGAGTGTATAGGGAAGGGGGAGGGGTCTTAAAGAAGGGTGATTAGGGAGGAGAGAGAGGGGATTTCGAAATTTAGAGAGAGAGAGGGAGAAGTAGTGAGAGAGAGAGAGAGAACTATAGAGAGAGGGAGAGAGAATACTTGAGGGTTTAATTTTTCAATTCATCAAAAGTTGTTACAAATGGGAGAGGGGGGGGTCCTTATATAGAGTTGGACCATTTGCACAAAACCCCCTAACAAAGTGCATAAATGCAAAAGACCAAGAGACAGGGGGGGGCGCCCATGGGCCAAGCCCACTAACTGGGCCCAATGTCCTCAACTAAGGGTCCAAATGACTCAAGACTTGGATAATTAACTCTAAGACCTAGATAATGGACTCAAATAAAGAAAAATTACACATGATATGACTCAAATAAAGAAACTACATAAGCAACAAATAAAGATAGCCATGAGGACCACATCTCCAAGGGGTCACGAAGTCGGAGTCGCCTCGTGCCATAGGGAATGCCGGGAGATGTCCTCATCATAAGATCATCAACATGGCAAGCTACGGGTACTCTTATGATGATGTGGAGGAGAATATTTTTGATCAATCTTATGAGGCCCCCCTCCAAGATTCCATCTATCACGAGGGAAACTACCCTTCGCCTCATGCTCATTATTCTCAAATTCATGTGGTTGACACCACAACTCATGAGATTGAACCCTCCTCTCAAGCTTTACCATCCAATCAAAACACATCGGGGAACACCTCCCCTTCTTTCAATGTCATTGATTTGATTCAGGCTCTATCTCAATTGGATGATTCCCAGCGGCAGGCAGTTCAGGCCGCTTTGAAAGGGAAATATGTTCCCTCTTCATCTTCCAATCCCCCTCCGGCCGCGAGTGGCCATCATGTTGCTAAGGACCAGGCGGTCGTGCACAAAACTCCTTCACGTCCACCGACGCCCGTTGTGGCCATGCCGGCCCAACATGCAAGTTATTCTGCGGCTAGGCCTCAATTCTTTCAACCTCCCCAAATTCTAAGGACGCCTATGCCAAATTCCTTCATTCCAAATTTGGCCCCAGTCGAGTCAGATACCAATGCTCTGCTCCTTCAAAAGTTGGCTAGCATGGAAGAGCAACTTAAGAAAGTCACTACAGCAAAGAATGCCCCGGAGATTTCTCTCCCCACATTGCCAGTATTTCATCTACCACCTTCTAAGATGCCGAATTTTCGGCGATATAACGGGACTGGCAATCCATTTATTCACATGAAAGATTTTATGTATGAAACTTCCTTTTGGCAGGGCAACAAAGCCTCCTTAGCTTACTTGTTTAGGAGGTCTTTAGAGGGGCCAGCCCTCGAGTGGTTTTATTCCTTGGACCCAGCAGATGCTAGTGACTTCGACATGGTTCAAAATAAATTCTTACAGAAATATAGGGATCGGGTCGGACCCTCCCTATCAGTTACTGACCTGGTTGCGGAAAAAATGAAGCCCGAGGAGGACTTCATCATATTTGCTGATAGATGGCGATCAATGGCCGAAAAATTGAAAGATACATTGTCAGAACCGGAACAGGTCAAGATGATTATTTCAAATGCAACCCCTCAGTTCCGGCACATATTGGCTATGAATAGATTGACCACCATGGAGGAGCTCTATGAAAGAGCTCGATATATTCAAACTCAAATGAAAGATTCACCCATCATGGGCATGTTCGAACAGAAACCGCGGTTGGTCAAGAAAAATACAAATGTCAACAATAGCGGGCCCACGATTGAAGGCACCGTCACCAATGAGCAAGTTGGCGTGGTCAGCAACCCCACACCCTTCCGCCAATCTAACCCACGACCTCCGCCACCTCCACAACAAAGCACCCTCTTCAACTCACCCCCACAACACTAATTTGCTCCTCAACCTTCCCTTGCTCCTCCACAAAACCAAACGCCACACACGGATCCCTCAGCTCCACAACAATACCACCAAGTACCACCACCCGCCAACTATGGCCCACCACAACAACAACAAAGGAGACCACTAGGCCCCAAAAGGGCCCACTACCCACCATTGCCAGAAAGTCTCCCAGATATATTCAATGCACTGATGGCCGCCAATCTACTCATGTTACCAAAAGAAAGGACAGCGTGGCCCGCTAATGTTGACACGTCCCGCTATTGTGATTTTCACCGCTCCCCTGGTCACAATATCGACCACTGCTTTCACTTCAAGGACTACATCTATGATTTAAATGACCAGGGTAGTATTAATTGGGACGAGATGAGACAGTTCATCGCCGCCATGAAAGTAAGAAGACCTCCTCGGCAACAGCAGACTCAGCAGCCGCAGCAACCAGCTCCACCAGTACAACAGCAAGCTCCAGCACCACAGCAAGATATGGGGATTGTCCACAACCCACTGCCGGAGCACCAAGCAAATCAGCATGTGAACCCGGTCACGTCTCTCCATGAGGTGGAGAGTGTAGACACGCCAAAATTGACGTTACTGTGAGTACATCTCATATTGCCTTGTAATGCCCCAATTTGACCCTCAAATTAACTCTGTTTGAATGATTTTTCTCACTTTTCTGGGATTTCTCCCCTTTTCCTTTCTTTTCCCATTTTTCCCTATTTTTTTGGATTTTTCTGGATTTTTTTGGATTTTTCTGGGCATTTTTCTCTATTTTTATGTATTTTCAGAAATAACGACTTGATGTGGGGCGTCTTTTAAATAACGGCTTAGCCTTGGGCGTTTCTAAAAAAAATTGACGACTATAGTGGAGGGCGTCCATTCTTTCAAATTCCTATTTTTCTGGATTTTTCTGATAATTTTTTGAAATTTTTGGGAATTAACGACCTATCATAAGACGTTATTTTGAAATTGAATGGAATAAAATAATCAAAAATTGAATTCACGACCTATGCACGGTCGTCACTTTTCAAATTGATTTTTTTAATATTATTTTCAACCCCCTTCCAGAGATGATTTGGTGGCATTCCGGGTGTCAGAAAAATACGCAAAAATAGTTGTTGGAATCAGGGCGATGAGATGCACCTTCACCTAAAAAATTGGAAAATAATATTGAGAATTGAAAAATGGCCCTATTTTGAATATTTTGAATTAACGCCCTAATCCAAGTCGTGTTTTTAATAACGCCTTTGTGCAGGTCGTCAATTCTTGAATTGACGACCTGACCCAGGTCGTGTTTCACCTTTGTTTCCCCCGTTCGCATCTTTCCTCCCCAAGAGTCCTCCCTTGCTTTGCCATTGCCCATTCTTATCTTTCTCGGGATGGACTCTTGCCATGCTTATCCCTTTGATCAATCCTATAAGGGGTTCGATCCCCTTGTTTTTCTTCTTCTTCGGTTCCTTTTTTCCGTATTCTGTCTTCTTCCTCTATTTTTCTTCTTTCGGTTTTTTTTCTGTCTTTTCTTTTTTTTTTTCTTCTTCTCCTTCCTTCTTCTTCTTCTGTTCTGTCTTCTGTCTGTCCCTCTTTTCTCTTCTTCTGTTTATTTTCTTTTACAGGAACCGAAGGGTGCTTCGGTAAGGAGGCTTCTTCACATCAACATCAAGTCCTCATCCCATCTTTTGAAGTTTCTCCCCGCCGAACATTCAAGCCAGGGACCACAAACAAGATTTTTTATCTTATCTCCTCTTTATCTTATTTCTTATCTTCGTAATTCATGCATGCATATATCATTATTATGTTGATTTTCCTCTCAACCATCATTGAGATCTCCCATAAGTGCAACTCTTGCACTCTTTCCCCTTATTTTTATTCTTATCTTCATGCATTCATCATATCTCCCCACACCCTCTTTGCATAGGGGTTTAAGGGCAACCACCCTTAAGGTGTGTTCTTCATCATACTTTCATGCTCATATTTTTTTTATGAATTGATGCTACACTCACCATGTTTCTAGTCCATATCTTTATTGGTGTTTGTCTTTGTTTGCAAGGGTAATTAATTGAAGAACTCTCTCCATCGACCGGCCGATTGGAAGAGAAAGGAGCACTCACAATCACCCGCACTTAAGGTATTTTTCGCGATCCCTCCCATATTGTTATTGTTTATATCCTTTGAGGCCTCGCGTCTCTGGCGATCACGAACTCCATCTTAGCACCTCGTGCTTATTTGTGCCTTACATTGCTTATTTATTCATTATTTCTATTCATTCCTAAGTGGATTTTTAATTGAATCTACAAATTGGCGATCACGGTGGGACACTTTGTGTTCTTCTTTTATTACCCTTTTCCCCTTGGGCACCCGCGTGTGCCATCTCCCCTATTTTGCACCCACGGTGCACCTCCCCTTTGTGCTCCACGTAGCACCTTCCTCACTTGTGATCTGTCAGTTTGATAGATTCCTTTTTAAAAACAAATTCCACTTATCCAAAAATTTGATGAGCATGCTATATTCTTGTGATGATTGATTGCCTTATTTCATTGTGATTGTGAGTGTCTTGCCTCTTTGACATATTGGTCTGTTACTCCAGATATATTTCTGGCCGGTGGAGGGCTGTTTTCTGGGACACAGAGAATTAACGCCTAAGACAGAGGCGCTTTTTCATTTGAACGCCTTTTCCAGGGGCGTCTTTTTCATGTGTAGCGCCTTCTAACTAGGCGTCTTTTATCATAGCCCTTGCTTCTCTGAGAATTCACGCCCTGCTGTGAGCGACGTCACGCGATTCGGGGAAGAGCGGGGAAGAGGAAGCGGAGAGCGCGCGGGCTCCTTCTTTTTTGTTTGTTTGCTTGTTTTGCTGCAACACAGAGATGATAGAGAAGAGAGAAGGGGCCACCACGGGAGATTGCTCCGGCGGGGCGAGCGGGACAAGTATAATATAGCAAGATATGGGGTTCAAACGGCCATAGCGGGAAGTGACTCGCCGCGACCTCGGGGGGACGGGAATGGTGCAGAAATTAAATAACAAGAATTGAAACGGCCATTGGGGAAGTGACTCGCCGCGGCCTCGAGAATATGAGCAGAATATAGCAGAATATAAAGGAGAATATAAGAACAGAGATTTAAACGGCCATTGGGGAAGTGACTCGCCACGGCCTCGAGAATATGAACAGAATATAACAGAATACAGAGAGAATATAAGAACGAAAATTTAAACGGCCATTGGGGAAGTGACTCGCCGCGGCCTCGATGATATGAGCAAAATATAACAGGATATAAAGAGAATATGAGAACAGAAATTTAAACGGCCATTGGGGAAGTGACTCACCGCGGCCTCGATGATATGAGCAAAATATAACAGGATATAAAGAGAATATGAGAACAGAAATTTAAACGGCCATTGGGGAAGTGACTCGCCGCGGCCTCGATGAAAAGATGTGATCGCCAGGGGCCGAAAGACCCCAAAATAAGAAAGTGATCGCGCCTACCTCAAGAGCGGGAGATGGCGGGTTGCTTCTTCCTCTCCTTCCGGCCGGCCGACGGAGAGGGCTTTCCTCGGGTACCCTTGCAAAACAACGACAAATAAATGACAAGTGGATTAGAAAGATGGAGGTGTAGTATTCAAATCCTTGCGATAAAAATAACGAAATGATGGCAAGACACACACCTGGTTGGTGTTATCTTTTAAACCCCTCTCGGACTCGAGTAGGAGGAAAATGAGATGATGGATGCAAGAAGTATAAGAGAAGAGGCGCCCTTGTGAAGGGGGATAGAGGATGCAATATGATGAATGTAAAGAACTATGGAGAAAAAGGGGGAAAAAAGGCTTATTGGATGAGCCGAGGGTGAAATCCGACGGAGCTCCGGCAGCGTGGGGACGACGTGGAAGCGCGGTGGATGAAGACGACCTTCCTCTCGCGAGCGTGAGCACCCGAGAAGCCGGCAGAACCTCCACCTACAAAAGAACCCACGGGTTAGAAAATGACTCCGTAGCCTCTGGGCTCCGGCAGCCTATCGGATCACTTAGAAGCTCCCTTAGAACTGAGGGGGGGGGGCCTCTATTTATAGAGCTCCGGAGGGTGGAGGCGTCCAGGACCCTGGACACCTCCATCAGGGCCGAAATAATATTTTATTCCATTTTTATATATTTTTTTGGAATACTTTTGTGGAGGCGTCCAGGGTCCCGGACGCCTCAAGCAGGTCCACCGAAAGCCGACGACGGCCGCACGCGGTTTGGCACAACGCGTGGTTTTGTGAGCGGCGCCTCGTGATTCAAAAATGGGCGCGTCCAGCTGACTGGACGTCTCTATAATTTAGATTTTTCACACACGACAAACCGTCGTTCGGTGGCCGGCCTCCGTGAGGGTTTTTATGGGGGCGTCCAGGGGCCTGGACGCCTCTAAAATTATATTATTTTTTTTATTTTTCTTTTGTCTTTTATGCCAAGACTGGCATTTTTATTTTTTTATTTGTTTTTATGGAGGCGTCCAGGGGCCTGGACGCCTCCATTAATATGTATTTTTATTTATCTTTTGTCTTTTATGCCAACGGGCATTTTATATTTTTTTTATATTTGTTTTTATGGAGGCGTCCAGGGTCCTGGATGCCTCCATTAATTTATATATTTTTTATTTGATTTAATCCCTGAGAAAATAAATTAAAAATATGGGGGCGTCCAGGGGCCTGGACGCCCCCATTAAGACCCACCCGGGTCCTTAGATCAGGCGTCGGCGGGCGCCCGGCAGACACCCTTCTTGGTTCCGGAACCTTTTGATGCGTCTGACTGGTGTTGATGCCGTCCGAATGCCGTGATGAGACGATTCCGGATGCCGAAAAGGGCGGAAGAAGACTCAAGAAAAGGAAGCACTCAAGTGATTCAAAACGCGTAAGCCGTCGCGGGGTGTTGTATAGTAATATGAGATTAGGGACTTAATATGAGATTTCTCAGGAGACGTCAGGAATGGCGTGTCTACAGCTGCCCCGCCTTGGCGTCTGCTTTGCAAGGGAGCGATACGGAGTGGAATGGTATCGAAGTGGAGTGAAATGGAGTGGGAGCGGACTGATAAGTTGATGCCAAGGTGTGATGAGACACGCTTTTGACGTTACTGTTTGGAATCTTTCCTGGAGTTTCAATGAGGCGACCTTGAAGGAGGTCTTTCAAATATTGACGATTGCTTGGACGGAGATCAAATAAGGGAGGGTGAGATGTGCGCTCAGGCACGAAACAAAAGGAGACCAACTTCTCGGTGTGGAAGTACCTGGGTCATAAACCGGAGGTTTCACCTTTGGGGAGCGGTTACCAGCCAATGTGGAAGTGCTGCGGCCAAGGTGGGTCAAAAAAAAAGGTAAAGGAATATCTGAGGGTCTGTCCAAACAAGGGTCTCCTTTGGAAGAGCAGCGTCGGGGCTGTCTCAAGGAAGCTCGGTATTTCATTCGGAGTGGAATATCTCATATTTGTGGGAATTGAAACACAACGGCTTTCACAATCGAATCTCTTGAATGATCTTCCGCAATAAATCAAAGTCCTATATGAATGCATGCTGGGTTTAAAGAAAAATTTAAGACAAACTAAAATAGAAAATAGCCAAGGATAATATTGTCAATTTGTGAAGAACGGGTCAGGATACCGACCCGGTGAGCTGATACTGGGCTGGGGCCCGTTTATCCGCGCACCAACTCACTGAATGGAACCGTCGTCCCCATTCTACCACAAATTGACGGCCTATCCGTACAACCCAAATTCTTCCGGGATCATCACCGTTTTTGTTGAAGGGGAACTCAGATCCCGGATTCGTTCGGGCCGCACGGTCCTCGGCATGCTCTAGTAGCGTACGTATCATATACTACGATGCATGACATGGTGGGACCAACCAAATGAAAGGTGGGACAGGAGATAGGACAAAGACGTCCGTTAGTAAAACCTGCACAGGCCAGCAAAGGTTAGCAACATCATAAAGTAGCAGAATTATAGCAGAATCGCACCACAGTTCAAAGGAGATCCAGACAAAATCCTGATAGCGACCGCTGATGTGACATGTTCTGTCCTGTAGCGATCTTCCCTTCCTATAAGAACTCCCCTTAGGCTAGTTCATTCAAATGCACCAAGGTGGGTTTTGGAAGCTCAGGAGAGGAAGGAGAGGAGAATCTAGAGATTTTCAGGATGGAAGGAGAGTCTTCCCGCGTTATGAAGAGGAGCAGGCCTAGCAGCGAGATCAGGCGACTCTCCGACCTCGAGGGTCATTTGAGTGGGACGATCATGTCGCATATGGTAAGCTGATTCATTTCAAATTTCTCCACGTGAACCTTCTTCTTACTACCTTCCTTTCTTCTTCTTTCTTCTTCCAGCCATATCCACTCTTCCCAGGCCCGAGGAAGTTTTCCAAGCTGCCATGGCTTTCAAGGCTGACTTCCAATATCTCCATTGGCATGAGGGCCATACTCTCGAAGTGGCATCTGCAGGGGCTCCTTATTCACGCCAAACATTACGAGAAGATTCGTATGGACTGGGCGGCTATGGGCGCGCTAGTGGAGATCTGGCATCCCCAGACCCACACTTTTATCTTCCCGACCTTCGAGGTGACCATCCTCCTCGAGGAGGTGGAACTTCTACTCGGATTGAAGAAATTCAAAAGTGACGGGAAGGTGAAGGCTATGCGGATGCTGACACGGGGGACTTCTGAAAGCGTCCTTGGAAGCTTCATGCCGCCCGACGCAGCCAGAAAGGTCCGTACTCAAAAGGGGATCGATCTTCAAAAGCTCGCGGAGTGGGTCATGGACGCCCTGAGAGGGTCACCAGACGATGACTATTTGGAGGGAATCATGAAGGGGTTCACTATCTGTCTGGCGGGTGCTCTCTTGTTCCCTTATACCGACAACATGGTGGAGGAAGACCAACTGGGTGCTATCTGCGGGATCTGGCGTGGAAAGAGGGTGGGACCCGCCGTCCTTGCCTATCTTTACAGCGGCCTTACCGCCTCGAGTATGGGTAAGCCTCCTTTTGGTTGTGCACTTGTCTTGAATTGCTGGCTGGATTTGCATTTCAAATTCGACCACCGCGAGGGAATGCCAACTGCTTCGAAGCTCTTCCAACAAAGCCCTCTTCATCACATAGCCGACGTGTTAGGCTTCGGTGGTACCGTAGTGAACCGCGTTCCGTGGCTGAAGAAACGTGAAGACTGGCGGTCTCACTTCCGCACCGTGACACAAGGCTTCTTTACTTGCGCACCGGCATGTTTGCTTTCGCTAGATCTCCTCATGAGGTCTTCTCCCGAAGTTGACCTTCAACTGATCGGCGCGACCGAGTTCGTCCTTTATAATGCGCATCGGTGCTGCCTCCAGATTGGCATCCCACGCCATTCGTTCCCGCCACCGACTGGCATTGTTCCTTTGAAGAAAAGGGAGTTGGGCACTGAAGCGGACGCGAAGGAAGCGAAGGCCATTAAAGCTCCCTGGAAGACAAGTGTTGCGGGAAAGGCCTTAGCGCACGTGGTGGAGGAATGCGAGCCGTGGAGGGCTTATGTAACCGAACTGGGGAAGTTAAGGCCTAAGGTGCCTAAACCCCTGATGTAGTTCACTCTGCTTTCTGATGGAATAAAATTTGGCATTTGGATGTTTCGGACCCCCGTCCCCTTAATTATTATCTTTTTTATGGTTTTTCTTTTTCTTTGTGTTTTTTATTTTGTTTGGATTATATACATATTCTTATCTTTTTTTACTTTTATTATATATAAATATTTTTTTTTGAAAATTTTTCATTATGGGGGCGTCCAGGGGCCTGGACGCCCCTAATTTTATTTTTATTATTTTATTATTTTTTTGACAATTTATTTTTGGGGGCGTCCAGGGTCCTGGACGCCCCTATTTTGATTTTTTTATTTTTTTATTTATTTTATTTGTGGGGGCGTCCAGGCGCCTGGACGCCCCTATTTTTTTTGAATTTTTGAAAAAAAATAAAAAGTGTGGGGGCGTCCAGGCGCCTGGACGCCCCAATAGAAGGTCAATCTATATATAGGGGGGGCTCCCCCCTACTCACTTATACTGTTCATTCTGACCGTCCAGCCACTCCAAACGACCCATTCTTAGTCCCAATGGAGCGAGGAGGATCGAGCCAGGGTCCAGAGAAGCGGAAACGACTGGCTCGTCGTGCGAGGAGGTTGAGGGATGATGCAGAGGAGGCTGCAGCAGAGGAGATTGCTGCGGAGGAGGGGATGGAGGTGCCTCTCCTGGCCGCGGAGGCCGCTGCGGATGCTGGTGACGCGGGAGAGGACGATCACGACCCGGTAAGTACTTCGGAATCCTCACTCTGTGGTTCAATAGGCTAAAACGGGCGTGCGAGAGGCTGTGAGAGAAGGCCGGGTAGTGAGAGAAGGAGGCGTCCAGGGGCCTGGACGCCTCCACTTTTTTCTTTTTACTTTTGTTTATTTATTTATTTACGTAAATAATAAAATAAAATAAAAATAAGGAGGCGTCCTAGGCCCTGGACGCCTCCATAAAAATATATATATTATTAATAAATTTTGTTTTGGGTTTTTGGTATTTTTTTTAAAAAAAAAAGAAAAAGGAAAATTGTATGGAGGCGTCCAGGGCATTGGACGCCTCCACAAGAAAATATAAATATTTAAAAAAAGTAAAAATAAAATAAAAAGAATAAGTAGTATATATACAGTGTTATTGTTTATTACTGTTCATGATGCTGATGTGTTCTTTGTTGTTGGTTTTTGTGGTGTGCAGGGCGTGATGAAGGGCCGGATCAGCTGGTCCTTGGTGGTGGCAGCATACCGTGGGCTGCCGGATTTCCAGAGGGCGCGTGTGGACGCCATGGGCTTTGGAGCTTTCCTTAGGATCGAGCCCTTCCGGCTCGACCTTCCTCTTATCCAGGCATTGAGGGAGCGGTGGCACGCACCGAGCCGGGCGTTTCTGATGCCCTGGGGGCACATGGTGCCGACACTAGAGGACGTGGCTCGGATTACCGGGCTACGGGTTGACGGAGAGGCAGTCAGCGGGGTCACCTACCCCGATTACCGAGAGAGTGCCCTGGACCTGCTGTGGTTAGAGACGAGCGTGACTGATAGAGACAGCAGGGTAGTCGGCCGGGTGGAGATCATGGAGGCGCTCGGATTCGTCGACCCGCGCCAGCGGGTTAGCGAGACTGGAGCGGAGTTCTTGGCTCGACTGGAGGGGGATGCTCGTGCAGCTTTCACCCAGGATCCGAGCGAGAGGGAGCTGGTGGATCTAGACCTTCGGAGGTTCCTTTTCTTCTTCCTGGGCCGCCTTCTGCTGGGGACGAAGGGGGATGGCATCCACTGCCGTTTCCTCGGGATCTTGGCGGATCTGGACAGAGTGGGGCACTATGCGTGGGGGGCGGCTCTGCTTGCCCATTTGATTGCTGATCTCTCCCAGACTTCGGAGAAGGAGACGACAGTCAGTGGCTTCGCACCTTTCCTCCAGGTAAACATTTTATTTATGCATTACTACAGTTAAATATGCAATTATTGTACTAATGACGTATGATGGATGCAGGTGTGGAGCTATTACTATTTCCCGATGGGGAGGGCTAGGCATGGGAACAGGAGGGCCGTGCCTCTGGCGCGGCAGTGGAGGCCGGTCGTGGTTGCAGCACCCCACGGCTACCAGCTGGCGTCACTTCGTCGGGAACTGAGCGAGTATCCCGAGGCCATGGTATGATGCGTATGAGTTTTATGCGTGTGACTGAATGGTAACTAACATGATGTATGTATGGTGATGCAGGTGGTGTGGAGACCCTACCTGGGCATGGGCGACGCTGGCCAGCCCTGGGTTGTAGCGGGTCTTCCTCGTTTCAGGCGGGACGTGTGGGTCCATTGCCTGAACGAGATTGAGCCGCTGCGGCTTAGACTGGTCATGAGGACGTTGGGGCTGGCCCAGGAGTGGGTTGACGTAGATGCGCCGGCCCGCATTGGGCGGAAGACCAAGGGGAAGGCGAAGATCGTGGACTGGCGCACGCGCTTCCCAGCACAGTACCAGGACTGGCAGCAGGGCGGGGTCCCAGTGGTGTCCCACGTACAGGATAGCACAGACTACATGAGACGGTACCGAGCTACGTACGGGGACCGCCTCTCCTTGGGTGGTATGGCAGGGGTAAGTGAAATGAAATTGCTCCACCTTTCTATATGTATATGCATGGGATACTAACTTATGTGTAATGCAGGATGCTCGTGATACCATGATCGCCGACCTGCGGGCCCAGTTGGCGGACGCCAGGCGACAGTTGGTGGCCATCCGACAGGAGTTGGAGATCCTGGTGAGTCTATGCAATGCATTTTTTGTGACCTGGATTTTTGATGCTTAGCCTTTGACTGACGTCTGCTTCGTGTTTCAGCGG
This sequence comes from Amorphophallus konjac, assembly GCA_022559845.1. Taxonomy (NCBI): domain Eukaryota; kingdom Viridiplantae; phylum Streptophyta; class Magnoliopsida; order Alismatales; family Araceae; genus Amorphophallus; species Amorphophallus konjac. The sequence goes on from JAHNEJ010000056.1 coordinate 88,713, forward strand.
GCCCACCAGACAGCGGCAGCCGGGATGGCTGGTGGAGCGGGTTCCAGTTCGCGGGGCCCTCCTCCGGAGGTTTCTGCCCTCCAGGAGCAGCTGGCGCACGCGGTGGCTCGGGCTGAGGAGGCCGAGCGTGACCGCGAGGCTCGAGTGAGTGCTTGCTTGGCCCTGACCCTCTTCTAGCTGCTTTCCTTCTATCACTGTTCTCTCACGGTGCATGCGTGCTTTGACAGGTGGCCGAGATTCGGGAGGCCCTGGCCCATGCTGTTCGTGCTGAGCAGGAGCGCGATGCCTGGGTGGCAGAGCGTGACGCCCGGATTGCGGAGCTGGAGGAGGAGCGTCGACGGGAGGCTGAGGAGCTCCCTCGTGACGTGCTGGATCTGCGGATCGCCCTCGAGCTGTCGAGGAGGGAGGCGGTGAGAGAGAGAGAGGAGAGGGAGAGGGATAGGGAGACCATGGAGAGAGAGAGGGAGTGGGATAGGGAGACCCTAGAGAGAGAGAGGGAGAGGGATAGGGAGACCATGGAGAAAGAAAGGGAGTACAGGATGGCAGAGCGATATCGAGATTGGGACGAGAGGAGAGCTCTGGTGGCCCAGGTGTCGGAGCTCCGGCTGAGTCTTGGCACGGCGGAGGGGAGACTCCGGGAGAGTGAGGAGCGGTATCGGAGGGCGAAGGAGCGCGGGGAGCGACTTCGTCAGTCCGGTTCCTTTTCTGTGGGCAGCTTTCTAGTTTCTTCGGCCGAGCAGCGTCGCCGTACCTTGGAGGCTGGCATGGTGCCACCTGGAGAGGCGAGCACGGCTTCTCAGGGTTCACAGAGGTCGCGGAGGCCCCCTAGGGATCCCCGTCAGAGGAGGGAGGAAGGAGATGACCAGGAGGGTGACGGTGAGAGTTAGAGAGTTGCTTGTACGTCACCCTTCTCACTGTATGATGTACTTTCGGCTATTATATGAAATGAAATGGCTTTTTTGTGTTGTGTGTACTTTTCTCTCTCCCACACTTTCTTCTTTGCACTGAGTTGTCCTTTGAGGCATGCTTCGCGAGACCTTGCCCTGAACAGCGGGGAACTACGCTTTGCACGGGGGGATTTTGTTTCCTTTTCCCCCTTTTGGGCGCGTCCAGGCGCGAGGACGCGTCTTAATCCTTGATTTCAAATTTAAAGCGACGGGTGGTCCTTCTTCTCCCGTGCCTTACCCGCAAACGAGCCCGCCTTCTGCCGAAACTCGCTTGCCCCCCTTTCCGTCTTCCTCTTCTTTTGATCGATGGAGTTCGGTGGGCCCGACCATGGTGAAGGTGGAGAGGGACGAGGAACTCCTCGCCCAAGGAGGGACGCGCCCGAGCACGGAACGGCGTCCATGGAGGAGGAAGGGCCGCTTCGGGCCCCCGAGGGACCCGAGGGGCCTGATGGCGTGGGAGGAGGTGAACACGGTCCGGTAGGTCCTCCGATCTCTTCCTCTTTTAATTCATTTTGGGTTTTGAAGCGAGCCGCGCGAGGAGGAAAGGGTTCGGCGAGTGTTGCACTCAAATGATGGACGCGTCCTAGACAGGGGACGCGTTCCTTTTGACTGATGTGGGACCCCTTTCTTGGTGCAGGACATGGCAAGGACCCTGGGCCTGGCCGATGAGTGGGCGAGTGCGGACGAGCCGAGCCGCGTCAGGAGGGAGAGCCGCGGCAAGGCGAGGCTCGAGGACTGGCCCGTACGTCTCCCTGGACAGCAAGGGGGTGTACTGGTGCAGGACAGTGCCGACTTCCTGCGGCGGCAGAGAGAGAGTTACGCGGGGCTTCCCCAAGCTGGGGACACGCGTGGCATCGGCGGCTCGCGCGCCCAACTGTCAGAGACTAGGCGGCAGCTGGCCGTCGCTCAACATGAGTTGTCGCTCCTGGTAAGTTACGTGCCGCACTTTTAACTTCAGATTTTGGAGTTTCACTGACGGCCGTTGTTTATTTCGTTCCAGCGTGCCCAGCAGACAGCGACGGTGGGAGTGGCTGGCGGATCTTCCAGCTCCTCGGCCCCTTTTCTCGAGATTGCCTCCCTCCGGGAGCAACTTGCCGGTGCGGTGGCCCGCGCGACCCGGGCGGAAGAGGAGCGTGACGCCTGGGTGGCGACTGTAGCGGAGCTGCGGCATCGTGGTGAGGAGAGACCTTCTCCAGACATCCTGGAGTTAAGGGTTCTTCTGCAGATGATGAGGAGAGAGGCAGAGAGAGAGAAAGCCGAGAGAAGGTCCGAGCGACAGCGGGATCTGACCGAGAGGAGGGCCTTGGAGGCCCAAGTGAGGGAGCTCCAGCTGGGCCTTCAGGCCGTCGTGCAGAGGCTAGGAGGGATGGAGACGCGCTACGAGAGAGCGCGAGAGTTCGGGGAGCGACTCCGCCAGTCCGGTCGCTTTGCTGCCAGTGGCTTCTTCGCCACGCCAGGGGAGGAGCAGCGAGTCACTGCTGCGGAGCAGGCGCCCAGAGGCGAGGCAGGTGCTACTGCACGGGGATCCCGGAGGCTTCTGAGGGACCCTCACCTCGGGGGAGAGGAGGAGAGTGCCCGGAGAGATGAGTGATGGTGAGGATTGGCGGGCTAGTGGGCCCGCCACCTCTCTATGATTGTAGTGCTTATGACAGCTTATGTAGAATTATGAATGGAGTGATTTGATTTTCTGCTGTTTATTTATTTTTTTGTGCGTTCCTTCTTCCCTACACTTCTTCTCCTTTGCACTGTTCCCATGTGATGAGTCTGCCGAGACTCCGCTCTAAGCGGAGAATCGCGTCTTGTTGTGACCATTTTCCACGGGAATCTGCCGTCGAAGTCAATAATGGCGGCCCTAGTTCCTTTTCCCGAATGCTGTGTCAAATTTTGCGGACGTCCTCCAAATCATGATAGGGTATCCCTAGACAACATAGGGGCTATTCGTCCTATTCTTCGTCCAGTCAATCACCCTGTGCGAGCGGTGAAGCGACACATGGGACCACTTGGGCGGTGCCTCATTGCGAGGGCTATCATTGACAGGTGATGGAGGCAATCTTGGCCCGCACTCCTTCCATTTCTATAAATTCTTGTCCCTTTTATCCTCCCAGGTATATCGAGAGCTAACTCGAGGAGCACAAGTTCTTACGGGAGAGGAGGAGTTCAAAATTCTGAGAGTTGGATGGAGGGCGAATCTTCCCATTCCTCGAAGAGAAGCAGGTCCAGTGGTAGTAGTTCCAGGAGGCTTTCAGACCTTGAAGGGCACTTCAGCGAAAGGGCCCAATCACAACTCGTAAGCCAAGTTTTCTTGCCCTTTTCTCATTTTTTCTTCCTTTCTTCTGACCAAACCTCACCCCCATTCCTTGTATGTGTAGGTTGTGATGAAATCACAAATCTCATGGGAGTTGGTAGTAGCAGCGTACAGGGGCCTCCCAGATTTTCAGAAGGCGAGGCTAGACGTGATGGGATTTGGTACCTTCCTTCGGATCGAGCCGATCCAGCTTGACCTAGTCCTGATCCAAGCCTTGTGTGAGAGATGGGACCCAGTGAGCCGGGCATTCCTGATGCCCTGGGGGCACATGGTGCCCAGCTTGGAAGATGTGGTCCGAATTACGAGTCTCAAGGTGGATGGCGAGGCAGTGACCGGAGTCACTTACGCGGACTACCGAGAAGGTGCCCAGAAGTTACTGGGTTTGGACCTAGATGGTCGGAAAAATAGGTCGGTAGCTAGGGCGTCCCTCATGGATGCATTAGGGCTCACCGACACTCGTCGGCGGGATGACGAATCCTCAGAAGAGTTCATGGAAAGGATGGAAATAGGATGTCGTGCCGTGTATTGCACAGATTTCGGCAACTGGGAAAGATGTAACATAGATTTGAGGAGATTTCTCCTCTTCCTTTTGGGGAGATTGGTACTGAGCTCGAAAGGGGACGGTATCCAATGTTGCTTCCTGGAGCTGCTGTCAGACCTTGAAAGAGTAGGGTACTATGCCTGGGGAGCTGCCATGCTGGCGCACTTGTTTGCAGGCCTATTCCAAGAAATGGATCGTGAGATGACTGTGAGTGGTTTCACACCATTCATCCAGGTATTTTTGGTTTTGCTTGTTTTGTATTTTTTTTGTTGTTTTCGCAAGGTGCTGATGACCTGCGCCGAGCAGCTATGGAGCTATTATTACCTCTCCATGGGGAGAGCTCGACATTGGCGACCCGTGATGGTGCTGTGGACACCAAAAAATTGCACACCAAACACCCTGCTCGGCCCAGCATCAACAACGGCGCCGAGTGAAGAAGCCCCGGAGAGACTGATCGCCCGGGCTCCCCAAGTATGCAGGCTGCTGTGAAGCCGCCTCCGGAGTCACAACATTGAAGAAAAAAAAACCAATCACCAAGAGCCCCACAATCCATGGGCCTCAAAGAAAATCAAACGGGCCATGACTCGTGCTCGCAATGGGCTCAGAATGGGCCCCAGATACACACCCCGTGGGGAGCCCTTCAGCGGCACGTCCAGCCCCCAAGGGGCCTCAACGGCACACCCCATCGGGTGTTCAGCGGCACACCCCATCGGGTGTTCAGCGACACACCCCATCGGGTGTTCAGCGGCACACCCCGTCGGGTGTCCAGCGGCACGCCCCTGACGGCTTAAGCGGTACACCCCCAAGGGGGGGGCTCTTCAACGGCACACCCCCCTTTTGGGGGGGGGGGGGGGCCCTCAGCGGCACACCCTTCAGGCTGTCCAGCGGCACGCCCTTCAGGCTGTTCAGCGGCACGCCCTTCAGGGGCTTCAGCGGCAAGCCTGTTTTGCGCTCCAGCGGCACGCCCTTTTGGCTCCCCCACGGCACGCCTGTTCAGCCCGCCAGCGGCACATCGTGAGGCATTTCAACGGCAAACGATCGTGGTGCCCATGCCCTACGCATCCTTGGCGCGCAGTGAAGCCGTCTGAGGTGTCAGCCGATCGTTGGGCCACGCTGCCTATCCCCCTGCCACCAAGGACGAGGGAGTCAACTCCCATTAAACGCCCGCTTTCGGCGCTTCCCGCCTTGGAGGCTTCCACCGTGTGGGGTATAAAGCCCCCCTTCGCTGCGAACAACAGGAAGGAGAGGGAGAGGGAGGAGGGCGACAGACACACCCACTCCCAGAGAGAAGAGAAGAGAAGAAGAGAAGAAGAAGAAGAAGAGAAGAAGAAGAGGAGGGGAGGCTCCCCCCGGCTACTCCGTCCATCGCCGTCCGCGTGAAGAGAAGAAGAAGAAGAGAAGAAGAAGAGGAGGGGAGGCTCCCCCCGGCTACTCCGTCCATCGCCGTCCGCGTGAAGAGAAGAGGAAGAAGAGAAGAAGAAGAGGAGGGGAGGCTCCCCCCGGCTACTCCGTCCATCGCCGTCCGTGTGAAGAGAAGAAGAGGAAGAGAAGAAGAAGAAGAGAAGAAGAGGAGGAGGGGAGGTGGAGGGGCAGCCCCCCTTGCTGTTCCATCCTCCGTCGTCCACGCAAAGAGAAGAAGGGAAAAGGAAAGGAGGGGAAGAAGGAGAAGAGAAGAAGAGGGAAGAGAGGAAGAGAGGGAAGAGGGCCTGCTGCCCCTCCACCTCCCCGCTGCCGCATCTTCCCATTTGCCTGAAGGGAGACGCCCTTCCGTTTCTCCTCGGACACCCAGGCCCAACACCCCTTGAGCCTCTCTCCCTCCTCCTGCCAAGGTTTCCTTCGGCCTAGCCAACCAACATCCCCGATACACTCCAGCTGGCCTCCAACGGCACACCCCCCTTTTTTTTTCTTTTGGACCTTCAGCGGCACACCCTTGAAGTGCCCCAGCGGCACGCTTCCATCAGCCCTTCGTCGGCACACTCCCTGGCGCCTCAGCGGCACGCCCCCAGCAGCCTTCAGCGGCACGCCCTTCAACTGCCCTCAGCGGCACACTCCTTGGCCCTCAGTGGCACACCTTCAGCCGTCTATTCGCCGGCACGCCCTGGCCAGGCCCTTCGTCGGCACGCCCCCTCGTGCCTTCCTTGTCCGGCACACTCCCCTAACCTCTTGCCCGGTGCACCCCCGGCCGGCCTTAGAGAGGCCTCCCACGCGCTGTTTCCTCCGAGCTTTCCGAAGTTTTACTAAAGGTGTTGCTGCCTTCGGGCGCCCACCTCCAGTTGTCGGGTTCCGCCACTCCATGTGGGCGCGTTCCCTTTTTTCTCCCTTACGCTCGGGTCAAGGGGAGATGCTGCCGAATTTTCGTCAGAAACAATAACATGTTAAAAAGATAAAAGAAGCAACAAACAAATAAAAAAAGAACAACGATAAAATGCTTTAACCGACGCAATGAAATCGTAATTAACGTAAAGAGAACCAAATCGAACAACAACTAAACAACTTGAACATCCGCCCTCACAAAAGAAAGAATGAAGATTAATCAAGAGAAGAAAAGAAGGAACCCATGCAAAACTTAATAAAATCAAGAGAGAAAAGAAGAGAAGAAAAGAAAAGCCTTAAAACAAAGAACGGAGGAGGAGTGGGCTCCCCACGCCCTTCGCCGGCACGCCCCTAGCCCGGCTGCTCAGCCCTTCGTCGGCACGCTCCCCACGCCCTTCGTCGGCACGCCCCTAGCCCGGCTGCTTGGCCCTTTGCCGGCACGCTCCAGCCAGTCCCTCGCCGGCACGCCCGTACGGGCCTTCCCCAGCACGCCTCCCTTAGCCCCTCGTCGGCACGCTCCAGCCCTTCCCCGGCACGCCTCCCTCAGCCCTCCAGCGGCACGCCCCCTTGGCCCTCCAGCGGTACGCCCCTACGGGCCTTCCCCGGCACGCCTCCCTCAGCCCCTCGTCGGCACGCCCCCTTGGCCCTCCAGCGGTACGCCCCTACGGGCCTTCCCCGGCACGCCTCCCTCAGCCCCTCGTCGGCACGCTCCAGCCCTTCCCCGGCACGCCTCCCTCAGCCCCTCAGCGGCACGCTCCCTTGGCCCTCCAGCGGTACGCCCCTGGCCTTCAGCGGTACACCCTTTTAACCCTCCAGCGGTACACCCGTCCAGCCCTTCAGCGGCACAGCCCCAGGCCCTTCAGCGGCACAACCCTTCCAGCCCTTCAGCGGTACAGCCCCAGGCCCTTCAGCGGCACATTCCTTTCAGCCCTTCAGTGGCACAGCCCCAGGCCCTTCAGCGGCACAGCCCTTCCAGCCCTTCAGCGGCACAGCTCTCAGCCCTTCAGCGGTACACCTTTCTCTTAGCCTTCCAATGGCCCATTCTCTCTCTAGAAAATATGAGTACTAATAATAATAATAAAAATAACAAACCCAAAAAGAACAAATAAATAAGGATGATAAAGAAACAAGTAATAATAATAGTAAGGTTAAAAGAAATAATAATAACGATAAATAGACAAAGTAAATGATAACCAAGATAAATAAATAATAATAATAGACTCAACAAAAAATGACAAGTAAATGAATGATAACAAAACGAACAAAATGATAACAAACCTAATGTTGACCATAATAAACGAATCAATCACAAGGAAAATGAATAAGTGGTAATAAAGAACCCACCCAAATATATCTATAAATCTACAAATGATAACGATACCGCTTCTTAAATAATAATAAAACAATGAGATCCGCTTCGCAGCCTCGTCTCTCCCGTGACCCGGTGCCGAAGGAACAACAATACCGCCCTTGCGAGTTGGGCCTGAGCCTAGGGAACCGTCCCAAAATGGCCATGACCCGACCTCGCCTCGGGCTGACATTCCGATTAAACCGGACTCATTTCTCCGACTGGATCCCTTCCGAGCCGCTATTAAAATTGCCGCACGTTCGGCAGACATTTGAACGGGTTGACCTCGATTTTCGCCGCGTTTCTATTACGGACTTATGTCCGAACATGAAAAGGCCCGTGAGCGACCTTCATAGCCGGTGGCTCCTACCCCGACATGGTTGTGAGCCGGCATTGCCTCGGGCCAATAGCTCACCAATTCCGACCCGTTCCTATCGGGATTTGCTCCCGCTCTTTCATTGAAATTGCCGTAAACTCGGCATACATTTGTACGGGGTCACGTCCACCCCCGTCACGCTCTCAATACGGGCCCTTGCCCGAACATGGAAAGGTCCGCAAGTGACCGATAGAATCGGAATAGAACGAGACGGCTCTCGCCACCTCTGGACTCCTCCCATGGTTATATCAATAAGACCTCCGTGGGCCATATTTAGACCTCGGGCCCGTCCCGATCATGGTCATCGTCTGGCTCATATCTCCGGTCTACAGCCTGTTCTTCTCGAACACGTTTTCAGTTCCGAAACCTAGTCCCGGGACTTTTCCCCGTTGCCCTCCGACACCAGAAATATTAACGCTGCCCACGCGAGCCCCGTTTGGATCACGGGAGGCGCCCCCGGCATGGTCCCGACTCGATCTCGCACCGGGCCAATAGATTCACGGGTTTCCGGATATAATAGCCGAGATTCAATCGAACATTTTCAGTGTCTCGGAATAATAAAACTTGCCGTGTCCCGGCACACATACATTCTCGGTCTTTCCGCGACGATTACGATATTCCCAATATCGGACACCCGTCCGAACATTAAACGGTCTCCTGAATGACCGACACGTTTAGAACGCCCGCTTCTCCGGACAAAGGGCTTTTCAGCCGATTCAAGGGATATTCCCTCGTCGCCTCCTTGGCACCGGAAATATCAATGACGCTCATACAAGTCTTGTTTCGACCGCGGGGGGCCCACCACAGTATGGTCGCAGCTTGCTCTTGCACCGGGCCAACAGATTTACCGGTTTCTGACCGCTCTAACCAAGGTTTAGCCGAATGTTTTCCGTTCTCCTGAACAATAAATTGCCGTATCACGGCATACATATGCTCCGGTCTTCCCGCGACGATCACACTTTTCCCGAAACGGACACTCGTCCGAACATTAAATGGTCAGCACATGACCGATATGATCCCGGATGGTTTTCTTCCCGCCTTCGCGTGAGGATTTCAATACCTCGTAATAGACCTTTTATGTAATTAATTTCTTGGCCATGAGGCCCTGAATCTCGGTGATTAATCAAGGGTGTTTCCTCGTATGGGGGATGTAAATGACGCCGTGACCTTTATGGCATGGCGGGTTTTGGTCCCGACACGAACTACACAATTGACTGACGAAGTCAGATCGAGCGCACCATGGGCTCTTCGGAGCCCGAATAAATTGTCACTTCGTGACTGGCACGCCCACGCACACAATAAACGAATAAACCAACAAGAGAATAATAAGTGAAAAAAGTGCGTCCACAGGTGCCGCTAGCCAGGCGGTGGGAACCCATCATGAGTGCGGCACCCCTAACCTACCAACTGATGGTGTTAAGGCGGGAGCTACATGAGTTCCCTGCAGCGATGGTAAACTGGAGACCCTACTCAGACATGGTCGATGCCAACCAGCCGTGGGTTCTAGCAAGTCGTGCCCGGTTCGGACGGGAACTATGGATGCACTGCCTGAATGAAATCGAGCCGCTTCGGCTACGATTAGTTATGAGGACTTTAGGACTGGCTCAAGAATGGGTGGATTCAGCTGCGCCACCTCGTGTCGGGAGAAAGACGCGAGAACTGGCGACCTGCATTGACTGACGCGTGCGGTTCCCTGAACAGTACGAAGACTGGCAACGGGGTGGCATGATTGTAGAATCGCAGGCGCGGGACAGCGAGGACTACTTGCGTCTATATAGGACAAAGTACGCAGAACGGTTCCAACCCCGGGGACTTGTGGAGGTAGGTTTCCCCTTTTTCTCTTCTCTTCTTTCTCCTTTTCTTGGTTTTTCTGGTGAAAATGCTGACTTGTAAGGCTGCAGGATGTCCGGGATGCCATGATAGCGAATTTACGAACTCGCTTGGCAGAGATGGAACAACAGTTGGGTGATGCCCGCGGAGCTACGAGCGCCTTGGTAGGTGTATAGTACATTCCTAATTAAATCCCCAGATTCCAGATGTTGGCTGCTAATTCACATGGTCGTAGCATGCCCAGATTGGCGCGGCCTCCCCAGCGATGGGAGTAGGTGGTGCCTCTTCCAGCTTGTGGATTCCCACCTCAGAACTTGACTCGCTTCATGAGCAACTTGCTCACGCCACGCAGCGTGCTGCGGAGGCAGAAGGGATGCTCCGTATACAGGTAAAAGTTTCAGCGTTGAGTTCTCTTTGTTTACGCCTTATCGCGTATCTGAGATGGTACACTCGGCAGGAAAAGGAGACGGAAGAAGCGCTTGCCCAAGCTGCGCAGAAGGAGGCTAGGATAGCAGAACTGGAGAGGGAACTGCGGCGTCATCCTGATGACGACTCATCCAGGGATGCTATGGAACTGAGGATCACTCTCCAGTTGGAGAGGGAAGACCGTGAGAGAGAACGGGCAGAGAGGGAAAGAGACGCAGAGAGAGAAAGAGCCAACAGTTTGGCTGAAAGGGAGGAGCGAAGGGCCATGGAGGCCCAACTATTCGAACTCCGAATCGGCCTTGGTCTTGCTGAACAGTGGCTGAGAGATGGTGAGGAGCGCTACCGAAAAGCACGAGAGCGTGGCTTTCGTGTTGGTAGCTTCTCTGCTGCTTCCGTGGATCAACGCCGGGATGTGGGAATAGGAAGAGGAGTACAGAGCGGCAGGAGTACCGCTTTTCGTAGTTGGGTAGCACCTTTGAGAGTGTTTTGCCCGGAGAGTAGTGGGACGAGTAATGCAGAGAGAGAGGGCGGAACTTGATGTAAATTTTTTTTGGTTTTTGGAATAAAACACAAGGTTTGGTTTGTTTGTTTTTCACCTTTGCTTCAGTTACCTGAATCCCTGCACATATCACTGAAACAAACAAATCAGAATTTCTGTTCTGACTTGGCCCCTTGCTCAATAAGCAAATGGTCACTGTGACTGTCCTTGATAACTGGTCAAGGGGCCAAGCCTTTATTTAACGAAGGCAAGGGAAAGATGCGGTGATGATAAATGCGACAGGCAAGCACACGAATGCAAGCGATATTAAAAATGAGATGATGCACGTAAATGCAATCATGCAAAATTGATTTGTTTTCTTTTTTATATTTGATATATTTTTTTGTTTTATCATAAAAAGATTTTTTTGTTTGCAAATATGTACATTTCTCTTTTCCATTTTTTTGTTTTTGCTTTTATCATTTCGATTGTTTTTTTGTTGCTAACGCCCGGCAAGCACCCAAATGGCACCTAACCTACGTGAGACAGGGGTTTCTTACTAACCTCCCGGGTATCCTAAGTGCACATCTAGGTTGATTTGGGCCTCTAGACCCCTCGAATGACGATCCCGCCGGCTAAGACTTACCCTGATGACAATACCGTCATGCCATGCTTAGGCTCCCAGTTGCTTCCGACCACAGGGATTCACCCAAAAGGTGTTTGAGGTAAAAGATTTGCCCGACCCGGGTCTGTTTCCTCACAACTCTAGATGGTATATGATGGAACACCCTGGAACCCTAACGACTAACCGCGCGACGCTGACCCGGAATCAGACGCCGTCGCACCCATAGGTGACGCGCTTGCATTGGCCTAAGCCCGAGGTTAAGCAAGAAGACATCAAGGTGGTAAACAGGGGTCTTGACCAGCCAGAAACACGGAGACTCCTTCGCGGCGATAGCTTTTGCTTTTCAAAGTAGGCAACCAAAATGTGTATATTAAAATAAGGTCGCAGACCCTGGGCAGTTTTCACCTTTCAGAAACTCCATCGAACCTTCATCTTTAGAGGGAGAAGGAAGAGTGTAGGGGATAAACCTCCTGAGAGGACCGGCAAAGCCGTTAACCCGGCGAGCGAATAAGGGCCCATTAACTCTTTCCTTTCGGACAACTTCGGACCAAATCTCGAGCATTTACATTCCACGGCCCCCCTTTGTGGATTCAGACTTTTGCTTTGAGGGGTTTCGTTTATCGCACCAGGCACGGTCACGACCAGGCTTTTCTCTTGATTTTGATTTTGTATTTCTTTCTGTGAGGGAGATATAGTCATTTGACGTTTGTGGGCTCCCTCTTCGTATGCCTGCGGGGACACTGCCCTCTTCTCGTGCTCTGATCGATGCTCGAGGAAATGGGTCCTACTCTTGCCTTTGGGGTTTGAGTTTCGGTTTCTCATGCTCAGCGTTTTAAGGGCGCCGACTGTCTCATTTGGTCGAAGAGAAAAGAATAAAGATTACAGCTTCCGGAGATCTTCTGGGTGGAGCCCCACCGTAGGTGATGCTACCGACCTTTTTTGAATACAATACATAAGTGAGCACATGTTAGCTTCCTTCGAGCGAGCATAGGCCGACGTGGCCGGACAGGGATCTCCACGGTTCTGGCAAACCAAGACCCGGTGCCTACCAAGCCTTAATGGGCCCTATCCTAACATGAAGGTTAGATGCAGGGACTTAACTACATGGTGACTGCCAGGCATCGGCGTTTTGAATTTTCCATATTTTTAGTGGTTTTCAGTATTTCTTTGTTTTTGATGTTTTTTTTATCTTTTCATCATTTTTTTTTGTTTGTTTTGTGCTAAGGGTAGTATTTCTTAAGATAAAGCCCATTCCAAGGGTGGGATAACTCGGTCCCTTCGGCGTTGATTAGTTTGTAGGCGTTGCCAGGGTACACGGCTTGAATTACAAATGGTCCTTCCCAATTGGGTTGGAGCTTAGAACGCGGCCCTCCAGGTTTGACAAAAATTCTTTTTACGACCATCTCACCGACTTTGAATTTTCTCTCAACGACTTTCTTTTGGTAAAAGCGAGCGAGTCTATTTTGATACACACGCGCGTGTTCGGCGGCGGCCAGCCGCTTCTCATCCAAGAGTTCCAACTGGGCGAGGAGTGAACTACGACGATCGTCGAGGGGAAATTCCTCGTCCAATTGTACCCTGAGAGAAGGGATCAGAGTCTCGTACGGGACTACCGCTTCCATACCATAAGTAAGGGCAAATGGAGTCTGCCCGGTGGGGGTACGGATTGAAGTGCGATAGGCCCATAGAGCTTCGATAAGCTTTTCTGGCCAGTCTGAAAACTTACTAGACTCGCAGGTTTTTTTGATGATTTTGAGCAATGTTTTATTGGTGGCCTCCGCTTGGCCGTTACCTTGTGGGTAATATGGCGATGAATGATGCAATGCAATTGCGTACCTTTTGCAGAGGTCCTGTAGGTCCTGAGAAATGAATTGTGGCCCATTGTCGGTGACGATCGTGCTTGGGATGCCGAATCTGGCGAGGATGTTCTTCATGATGAACTTGCAGACTGTTGACGCCTTGATTTCCGCGTAAGCTTCGGCTTCGGCCCATTTGGTGAAGTATTCCGTCGCAGTAAGGATGAAAGATTTCTGCTTGGTGAGGGAATTGGGATCACCTAGGGGACCAATGATGTCGAATGCCCACATGGAGAAAGGCCACGGGGAGGATATTGGATGAAGTGAGGAAGATGGTGAATGGATTTTATCGGCGTGAAGTTGACATTTGACACACCTACGGACATAGATGGCACAATCTTCTTCCATGGTGGGCCAATAAAAGCCTTGACGAATGATCTTCTTGGCGAGCATCTGACTATTCACGTGGCCACCGCACACACCCGAGTGCGTCTCTTCTACACATTCTCAAACCTCATCGTCACCAAGACATCTTAACAGAATACCAGTAAGGCTCCTCCTATAGAGTAGACCTCCAACCAATGTATATTTCTGAGCCACCCTTCTTATGGCTTTCTTGTCCTCTGCGGTGGCCCCTTCAGGATAAGACTGATTTTGGCAATATTTGACAATTTCATAGAACCATGGTTTCTCTTCATCAGCCAGTTCTTCTTCGGCCTCTGCCAACATGATCTCCCTCTTTTCAAGGATATCTTCCTGCAGGATCTTCCTTGCTATCCTGTCTTTGATGTTTACGTAGGAAGCATCATCGATTGCAGGAGCATGAAGTTTGTAAATGGAAATGGACTTAAACCATCTTCCTAGAGGGAACCTTATGGATGATGCCAACGAGGCGAGGGCATCGGCGAGAATATTCAGATGACGAGGGACATGAACAAAGATCAGTTTGGCGAACAGTTTGGCAAAGGCCGCAGTGAGTTCTTGGTATGGCTTGAGTTTGGGATCGCGAGTGCGATACTTAGTGAGCACCTGGCGAAGGATGAGTTGACTATCACCTACGACTCGCAACTCAGTGATACGAAAAGAATGGGCGAGTTCTAGGCCAGCTAGAAGAGCTTCATATTCAGCTATATTGTTGGTGACTGAAAATTTGAGCTGATATGCCAACGGGAATGTGAGACCTTCAGGCGACAGGAGGGCGACGCCGATTCCTCTCCCTTGAGAATTCAGAGCTCCATCAAAATATAGTGTCCACATTGGCTCATCTGATTGGTTGATGGACATTAGTTCCTCATCTGGAAACTCTGATTGGACGGGATCGAACTTGGGAAGAGGATGGTGAGCGAGGTGCTCGGCTATGGCATAGCCTTTAATCGCCTTTTGCTGGATGTAGGTGATGTCGAACTGAGAGAGAAAACTTTGCCAGCGTGCTAGCCTATCCGTAAGGACGGATTTCTCCAGAAGGAATTTGATAGGATTCATTCGAGCAATCAAGTGGACCTCGTGAGCCAAGAAGTAGTGCTTCAATTTCTGCACCACCCAAACGAGGGCAGCACAGGTTTTCTCCATGACGGTGTACTTCTGCTCACAGGGATTGAGAAGTTTAGACAAGTAATAGGTTGCCCGTTCCTTGCCTTCTTCATCAGCTTGTGCGAGGACGGCTCCCACGGAGTCATCCAAGACTGAGACGTAAAGGATCAGAGGTTTTTCTGGTTTGGGTGGAATGAGAACGGGTGGACTAGCCAGATATTCCTTCAACCCTTCAAAAGCTTTCTGACATTTAGAATTCCAGTGGAATTCTACTCCTGGCTTGGTCAACTCGTAGAGAGGTCTACACCTTTGTGAATGTTGAGACACAAACCGACGAATAAACTGCAACCTCCCGATTAAACCTCGGACTTCCCTCAAATTCTTGGGAGGTGGCATATCCCTGATAGCCTTGGCTTTGTCGGGGTCAATCTCGATCCCTCTTTTGCTCACAATGAACCCCAGCAACTTACCTGACGACACTCCAAACACACACTTCTTCGGGTTCATTTTCAGTTGGAACTCCCTTGACCTCTGCAAGACCTTAGCCAAAACTTCTGGATGTTCCATCCTGGTCCTTGATTTTACCAACAAGTCATCCACATACACTTCCAGATATATGTGCATCATGTCGTGAAATATGGCCATCATAGCTCTTTGGTAAGTAGCTCCAGCATTCTTTAACCCAAACGGCATGACCACGTAACAATATGTTCCCCAAGGGGTAGTGAATGACGTCTTTTCCTGATCCTCTTCTGCCAAACGGATTTGATTGTATCCTGAAAATCCATCCATGAAAGAGAGGGTTTCGTAGCCTGCCGTGTTATCAATCAGCACATCAATGTGAGGTAAGGGAAAATCATCCTTTGGACACGCGCGGTTAAGGTCCCGGAAGTCGATGCAAATCCTGACTTTCCCATCTTTTTTCATGACCGGGACAATGTTCGCCACCCATTGAGGATAAAGGACGACTCTAATGAACCTGGCTTTGTGGAGCTTATCGACCTCTTCTTTCATTTTCAAAGCCATCTGAGGGTGGAAACGCCTTAACCTTTGTTTTACCGAGACGGACCCTGGTTTTAGGGTTAAACGGTGTTCGACCAAGGTTGAATCCAGACCCGGCATATCCTCGTAGCTCCATGCAAACGTGTCCTTATATTCCTTGAGAACCTCAATTAATGCCTCTTCTTCAGAGGGTGGTAGGTTGTCACTTATGAGGATGATCCTAGGGTCTTCCTCAGTTCCCAAGTTGACTTCTTTGGTGGATTCTTCTACGGCGGTTGACGGCTCGTCGAATCTCCTCATTCCACTAGCGTATGCGCCCGCCGCATCCTCATATTCTTCACCCTCATCTTCAGTGGGGCATTCTTCATCCGTGATCTCGTAGACTCCATACCCTTCATCAGATGCACAGTCGCCCTCGCATTCTATTTCGGGTAGCTGGATGGGATTTTCTAACAACTGGGGGATGACAAGAAGGGCCTGACACCTGGCGGCCAAATCCAGAAGGAATCGACGAGGGATCTGCCTACCCTTGGATTTCTTCCTAGGTATTACCCTTGGCCTATCATTCCTAGATTGACTGACAATATTTACAGAAGAAGAGGAAGACGAAGAGGATGGTGTAGAATGTACAGGAGAAGACCCCTCAGAGGAGGGGTAGAAAAGGTCGCTCATCGGACCTTGGACGGGTGGTCCGCAAGGCGGTACGCACCCGTGGGAGATGTAGGAGGTTTCCTCAACGAAGATGTGTTGTTGGGGAGTTTGAAAATTGACGTTTTTTTTTCGTTTTCATTTTTAATGACAAAGCAGTGAAAAGAGATTGGAGGAGAGAGAAAAGGGGTTATGGCTAGAGGATTGTGAGGCTCATAGAGCAGATCATGGTTGAAGACCTGGCGCGGGTTGAAAAGCCCGCGCAGGTATGTAAGCAAAGAAGGGGACCTGGGAAGATCATCAGACAATTGTCTGGCCCAGGAAGAAGATATCAGCAAAGGCTGAGACGAGTGGATGGAGAGGATGGCGGCTAGTGAGCCGTCGACGGCAATGTTGAAGACGGATGAAGATCCGTCGATGACAGAGTCCTTCTGGCGAGGACGAGGATAGTTTGGAACCTTGGCAAGAGTGGTAATATTCTCTGGTATTTCGGAGATCAATGGTGGTCCTTCAAGCTGCGGAGACGAGAACATCCTTTCCAGTGCAACGGAAATGTCCCGTATGTCGAACCATTTGTCCCACTCGCATTCCGGATCCTTGATCTTGCCTCTTTTGGTGATCCTCGGACATTTTTCAGCCAAATATACAGCATGTGATCCCCCATATGCTTCTCGTGGGTGATCTCCCATCTGAACAACGGGCCCTCTGTTGAAGTGGTTTGATAGAGTCCACGTGAGGGGCTTCCAATCTGCCTTGAACGGTCCTTTGAAGCCCAGGCCAAACCTGCGGTTCGGCCTAATTTCCTTTGGCGGTTTGAGCATACCCTGTAATTGTGCGCCCAGACCTTTTCCCTGTTGATAGCCGATATTCCTCATAATCTCCCAACCTTTGGAGTGAAGAGGGAGACATGATGTTGTGGTTGCCCTGACCGGCTCCTTTGGTGCTAGTGGAACATGAGATGGATCACGTACGTCCAGCAGTGACAATATGGGCCGATGAGACGGCCAAACAGAAGGCAGAGAGGTGTTGATAGCATCCACTGTGTGAAGGACAGGTGTACTGACCACTTTAATAATTCTCCCATTGTAAGGAAACTTCATGCACTGATGGTTGGTGGAAGGCACAGCGTCCATGGCTTCGATGTAAGGGCGACCCAGTATAGCCTTGAATGTGGGGTCCATGTCGAGGACATGGAATTCCGTGGGAATTGCCATGGGGCCTAGTTCTGCCTTCAGAATAATCATCCCCTGCGGCGGCCTTTTGCTATTGTCATAAGCCGTGACCGTGATCGAGGAAGGTCTTATTTGTTCCTCGTTGACCCCACACAACTGAAGAGTGCTCATGGAGATCACATTTATGGATGCACCCGTATCCACAAGACACGGGTTTATGGATACCCCATTGATTTTTATTGAAATGCACAGTGCATATTTCCGAGCTTCCTTGGGAGCGAGCTCGTAGTTGTGAAACATAATGGCTGGTTGTGTGTCTGTTGGGGTCAGGACTGTCGAAATCTTCTCCACGGGGAGGTCTTCATTAACCATGACTCTTTGAAGGTATTCCATTAAGGCTGCCTGGTGGGATGTGGATCTTTGAAGAAGCTCCAGGATGGAGATCCGGGCAGGTGTCTTATCCAGGTGTTTCAATAGATCATACTGTGTTCCAGGGATAGCTCTTTCTGGTTGTTCTGCATCATCCTTCTCTGGCTGAGATTGCTCGGATTCTGACTGTTGTGGGGGAAAATCCTGTGGAAAATCCTTCCACTCCGGAGCACCATTGCCTGCGGCTTTTGTACCTCTGTGGGGGTAGCAGTGGATCTTAACAGGGTTTGAGGGGTAGTAGTGGAGGAATGGTTGATGAAGCAGGGGTGATGACGGGAGCAGGGATTCTGATGAGGGGTTTGTTAGGTGGAGGCATGGCGGAGGTAGAGGGGATATTGCGCGGATTATGAAGGATAAGGGGTTTAGAAGGTGGCGGCGGAGGCAAAGTGGAAGTGGGTAAGGTTTGAAACGGGTGATGGTTTTGAGGTGGATGGTGGTTGATGAGTGGTTTTGAAGGCATTAGTGGTGATGTGGTGGAGAAAGACGGGGTTATGTATGGTTGACGGATGACAAGGGGTTTAGAAGGCGTAGGGGTAAATGTGGTAGAGGTGGGTGGTAAAGTGGGGGAGTGAGAGAAGATGAGAGGGTGTGAAGGCGTAGTGGAGAGTGTCGGTTGATAGGAGGTCGGGGTGCGGATGAGAGGGCGTAATGGTAGTGGAAATGGTGATGGTGATACTGACGCGGGTTGATGAGAGAGAGGTGCTACCCGGGCAAGGTGAGGGGGGTGCATGACGATAGGGTTGGAGGTAGAAAGAATGGAGGTACTTTCCTGGTGCCACACCTGCTCTCTCCCGACTTCGGGAAGGAGGAGATGGGGTTAACCTGATGATTGGGCTGTTGGTGCTCCGGTAATGGATTCTGGATTATTCCCATGTCGGGTTGTTGTTGTGGGGCCTGCTGAGGCTGCTGTTGTTGTTGTGGTTGCTGCTGCTGCTGCTGTTGTAACTGCTGCTGTGGCCTCTGAGGAGGTCTCCTAGCCTTGAGAGCCGCGACGTACCGTCTCATCTCATCCCAATCTATTTGATGTTCATCATTCATATCATGGATGTAATCTTTGAAATGGAAGCAGTAATCTACTGTGTGTCCCGGCTGCCTGTGGTAGACGCAGTATTTGGAGGTATCAACATTGGGGGGCCACGCGGGCCTTTCTCTGGGTAGGGCGAGTTGGTTTGATGCCATGAGGGCATTAAAAATGTCTGTTAAGGTTTCTGGCAATGGTGGATAGTAGGCTCTCTTGGGACCGAGCGGCCTCCTTTGTTGCTGTTGGGGACCATAGTTCCCCGGGGGTGGAACTTGGTTGTACTGAAGCGGTGGTTGTTGTTGCTGAGGTTGTGGTTGTTGTTGCTGGGGTTGACGTAATGGAGGCATATTATCCTGGGGTGGATTATTTTGGGGTGGAGGACGAAGAGGGAAAGGACCCGATTGAAGGGGAAGTCGGGGCATTTGTGGAGGCCTTGGGTTGACTGCGTAATTGGCATTGTTGACCGCACCCACTTGCTCATTTGTCACAACCCCTTCTGTGGCTCCGCCCGGGACACCAGCGCCTGTCTTTCTGACCACTTTGGGCTTCGGTGACTCAAACATGTTCATGATGGGGGAGTCTTTTAGCTGGGTTTGGATGTATCGGGCCCTTTCATAGAGTTCCTCCATTGTAGTAAGTTTATTCATGGCCAGGACGTGTCTGAACTGTGGGGTTGCATTAGACACAATCATCTTCACTTGTTCGGGCTCAGAGAGGGTATCCCTTATTCTTTCCGCCAGAGACCTCCATCTATCAGCATAGCGGATAAAATCCTCGTCGGGCTTCATCTTTTCGGCCACTAGGTCGGTAATGGAGAGTGAGGGACCGACCCTATCCCTATATTTCTGCAAGAACCTTCTCTGCACTATTTCAAAATTCTCGGCCTCGCGGGGCTCCAGAGAATAGAACCACTCAAGCGCGGGACCATCCAATGATCTCCGAAAGAGGTATGCCAGGGACCTCTGATCGTTTTGCCAGTAGGAGGACTCATACATGAAGTCCTTGAGGTGAATGAAGGGGTTGCCGGTACCATTGTACCTGCGGTACGTGGGCATTTCGGAGGGGGGAAGATGAATGACGGGAAGGATTGGCAAAGCAACCTCCGGGGTGGCTTTCACGTCCACCATTCTTCTCAGATTTTGAAACTGCTCGTCCATGCGGTTGAACCTATTGAGGAGCGATTGGGCGAGCTCCTCTGGAGGTGAAGGTGGCACTTGCCACTGGGGGAGAAACTGTCTCCCGGAGACTTGAGGGGGAAACCCCGAATGAGAGGGAGCTGTCGGACCACCGACAGTTGGCCCTGGCTGAAGCGGTGTGTGGGGAACAACGGGAGTTTGAGATTGTGACGGGAACTGGAATGAGGGTGGTTGTTGGCTCGCTTGACCTTGAAGCGAGGGAGACTGGATGGCTTGCGCCAATGAGGGAGATGGAATGGCCTGCACGGACTCTTGGAGAGGTGCGATGGCCGGAGTTGATTCCTGGGGCGTGGGGGAAACAGATTTCCCTTTTAGAATGGCCTGGAAGGCCCGGAGCTGTTCAGAGGTAAGCTCCGTGTTGGCGAGGACGCCCAGTAAGGAAGTGATATCCTGTGGCGGGGACGTGTCCCCGGCAATAACCTGCACCTCATGCGAGGGGTCATGAGAAGGACCCGAGTCCATAGCATAGACTCGCGGGTCGGCTGTCAAACCACGGCTAGGGTGGTTCTCCTCAAAAGACTCGTGAGACATGCTCACAGTTTTCCCAGAACGCAAAAACATACACTAGCAAGTAGGTAGCAGAGATTATCAAACAAGTGGATGCCTTTACGCCCTTTTTTGTGTTTTGATTTTGATGATTTTTTTTGTGTTTTTAACGAGATCCGAAGTTCACACAAAATGGGGACCCTAGTTTATTTTTGTTTCACCGCCGTGTCAGCTAGGGTCTCTCGTCTCACCACGAATGAAATGACTAACTCCGGGGAACTTCAATGGTACAACCAGCCCAGTGAACGAAGAGGAGATTCTTCGATGTCGGGGACTTACGGAGGTCCCAGTGTAGGAGATTCTAGTCCGTTGAGAGGAATTCCCAAACGGAGAGTCCTTCCTTCACCGGGAAAGGGTGATCCTCAAAGAAATAAAAAAAGGATAGAAAAGAGGAATGGATGTATGCAATGGAATGCTGACAGATATATAGAGTAAGAAAACAACAGAAATAACAGACATATAAGAAACAAACAACGAATCACAACTGATAGTGCTGCCGTGAGCACAACGGGGGCGCGCGCGGGCGCGAAGGTGGAGAGGCACGGGTGGTGCCGAACTTGCAAGGGTAGCCGAAAGGAAGCAGTAGTGGTCCCACCGTGATCGCCAATCTGTGAGCGACGTCACGCGGTTCGGGGAAGAGCGGGGAAGAGGAAGCGGAGAGCGTGCGGGCTCCTTCTTTTTTGTTTGTTTGCTTGTTTTGCTGCAACACAGAGATGATAGAGAAGAGAGAAGGGGCCACCACGGGAGATTGCTCCGGCGGGGCGAGCGGGACAAGTATAATATAGCAAGATATGGGGTTCAAACGGCCATAGCGGGAAGTGACTCGCCGCGACCTCGGGGGGACGGGAATGGTGCAGAAATTAAATAACAAGAATTGAAACGGCCATTGGGGAAGTGACTCGCCGCGGCCTCGAGAATATGAGCAGAATATAAAGGAGAATATAAGAACAGAGATTTAAACGGCCATTGGGGAAGTGACTCGCCGCGGCCTCGAGAATATGAACAGAATATAACAGAATACAGAGAGAATATAAGAACGGAAATTTAAACGGCCATTGGGGAAATGACTCGCCGCGGCCTCGATGATATGAGCAGAATATAACAGAATATAGAGAGAATATAAGAACGGAAATTTAAACGGCCATTGGGGAAGTGACTCGCCGCGGCCTCGATGATATGAGCAAAATATAATAGGATATAAAGAGAATATGAGAACAGAAATTTAAACGGCCATTGGGGAAGTGACTCGCCGCGGCCTCGATGATATGAGCAAAATATAACAGGATATAAAGAGAATATGAGAACAGAAATTTAAACGGCCATTGGGGAAGTGACTCGCCGCGGCCTCGATGAAAAGATGTGATCGCCAGGGGCCGAAAGACCCCAAAATAAGAAAGTGATCGCGCCTACCTCAAGAGCGGGAGATGGCGGGTTGCTTCTTCCTCTCCTTCCGGTCGGCCGACGGAGAGGGCTTTCCTCGGGTACCCTTGCAAAACAACGACAAATAAATGACAAGTGGATTAGAAAGATGAAGGTGTAGTATTCAAATCTTTGCGATAAAAATAACGAAATGATGGCAAGACACACACCTGGTTGGTGTTATCTTTTAAACCCCTCTCGGACTCGAGTAGGAGGAAAATGAGATGATGGATGCAAGAAGTATAAGAGAAGAGGCGCCCTTGTGAAGGGGGATAGAGGATGCAATATGATGAATGTAAAGAACTATGGAGAAAATGGGGAAAAAAAGGCTTATTGGATGAGCCGAGGGTGAAATCCGACGGAGCTCCGGCAGCGTGGGGACGACGTGGAAGCGCGGTGGATGAAGACGACCTTCCTCTCGCGAGCGTGAGCACCCGAGAAGCCGGCAGAACCTCCACCTACAAAAGAACCCACGGGTTAGAAAATGACTCCGTAGCCTCTGGGCTCCGGCAGCCTATCGGATCACTTAGAAGCTCCCTTAGAACTGAGGGGGGGGGCCTCTATTTATAGAGCTCCGGAGGGTGGAGGCGTCCAGGACCCTGGACACCTCCATCAGGGCCGAAATAATATTTTATTCCATTTTTATATATTTTTTTGGAATACTTTTGTGGAGGCGTCCAGGGTCCCGGACGCCTCAAGCAGGTCCACCGAAAGCCGACGACGGCCGCACGCGGTTTGGCACAACGCGTGGTTTTGTGAGCGGCGCCTCGTGATTCAAAAATGGGCGCGTCCAGCTGACTGGACGTCTCTATAATTTGGATTTTTCACACACGACAAACCGTCGTTCGGTGGCCGGCCTCCGTGAGGGTTTTTATGGGGGCGTCCAGGGGCCTGGACGCCTCCAAAATTATATTATTTTTTTATTTTTCTTTTGTCTTTTATGCCAAGGCTGGCATTTTTATTTTTTTATTTGTTTTTATGGAGGCGTCCAGGGGCCTGGACGCCTCCATTAATATGTATTTTTATTTATCTTTTGTCTTTTATGCCAACGGGCATTTTATATTTTTTTTATATTTGTTTTTATGGAGGCGTCCAGGGTCCTGGACGCCTCCATTAATTTATATATTTTTTATTTGATTTAAGCCCTGAGAAAATAAATAAAATAAATTAAAAATATGGGGGCGTCCAGGGGCCTGGACGCCCCCATTAAGACCCACCCGGGTCCTTAGATCAGGCGTCGGCGGGCGCCCGGCAGACACCCTTCTTGGTTCCGGAACCTTTTGATGCGTCTGACTGGTGTTGATGCCGTCCGAATGCCGTGATGAGACGATTCCGGATGCCGAAAAGGGCGGAAGAAGACTCAAGAAAAGGAAGCACTCAAGTGATTCAAAACGCGTTAGCCGTCGCGGGGTGTTGTATAGTAATATGAGATTTTCTCAGGAGACGTCAGGAATGGCGTGTCTACAAACGGCACGGCAACAACACGTTTCACACAGAGGAACCAATCCTCCACTGCTCAACGCAAACTCAGGAATCCGCCCGTAGCAACCAACGCTACGATCCTGAACCAATGGGTCACAAGCCCACCACGCTTCCGCTGCGCACTCCGATCCGTGCGCACGGCCGAGAATGCAAACTCCGCCCAACCGGCACTCATCCTTCCGGAATAGCGCCAGCACCCTCACACGACAAGGGAATGGGCACGACTCCTCGCAGGCAACCACCTTGCCAAAAACACGGAATGCGTCTCGGACAAACTTCATGGCACACAAGGCCAACCAATCCGGACACACAATGCAAGACGACGAACCTTAGCCCAACACAATCTCTCCAACCAAAGGAGAAACCAGCGCACTTCCGACCACCGGAAGAACTCCACGCTCGACCTGACCTCGAACCTCGCGCATTTTGGAAACATCACCATCCAGCACCAAGGAAAACCATCGCTTCCATCAGGTCAGCGCCTCTGACACACTCGGCGAGTGTCACATCTGACCACAATCACAGCATCTCTCGACGCACCACTGCTGCAATTCCTCAAACTGCAACACGGCATGCCAAGAGCCGCAACACGAGCCATCACGACAACCGCCGATGCTCATCCTCGAGTCCCGAACTCTCCGTGGAGCCTTCACATCTCAGGCCAACTCCAGGGCGAACACAACCCATTCACACACAAGAGCGCAGAAGCAAGACTTACTGGGACACCACATCCCAATCCTGCCTTGAAATCCGTAAAACAATCGGGACCGACACGTCATTTCTGATGCAATAGAGCATGACAAGAACATCAGGCTCGCCGAAACAGCAGCTCACCGAGAAGATATTCCACTCACCCGAGCACACTTCTCGATTAGAACACCTCAGGAGCTGGACAAATCTCAAGCTGGAATGGCCAAAATCGACAGCAGCTCCCTCAGAGAAAGCTCACGGCCACTTAACCATGAAAAATCCTCTCCAGCCACCTGACCACGCCGCAGATTCCTCGAACGCAGCACCACAAGCTCACGCCTGCCAGCAACCTCTGGCCCACGCAGCACAACCAGGGCCACCACCGATGAGTGAGAAAGCTCTCGACCTCGATCCTTAAACCCCATGCTGGCACGAAAGCCGCGGACAGCAACCACCTTCACAGTGCCGCACAGCGCACTCAAGCTCTCAAGCGAGAAACTAGGCGGAAAGCGAACACAAAACCCTAAGCCAGCTGTCGACTGTACTGGACCTTATGGACTCTGATCACTGCAATATTTCAAATTCCTATGTACGTCCACAACCACCGCTCTCATACTAGCTGTAACGACCCGAGAATCCGATTACCGGGAAGGCCCGATAACCTGAGACTCGCACCGCCGCCCACGAGCCGGGAGGGCTCGGAAGGGCTAAAAGGAGTGTGGAGGCAGAAAGAAATAGGAAATAAAGCAGGACAACCAACAACAACAAGCTGAAAGAAAGAACAACTACAGCTACAACAGAGTCCAGTCTAACAGAAAGTACATTCTAAAGCAGTAAAGCGCACCACGTGCCAAGTGAACACTCGGCCCGGCAAGCTGGCAACTGAGAACCTCCGCTCCGCACTCTCAAACCTCGAGGAAGAATCACCACACCTGAAAAGTAGGGAATGAGTCTCCAAAACAGAGACTCAGTAGGGATCCCGCGGAATCCCAATCGGAAACAACGGCGGTAGCGGAAAGGAAGGCTACGAGAGCAACCGCAACAGCAGGAACAGTAAACCTGGTGGCCGGTCGAAACACGGCACTATAACTACTCCTACTGTACCAAAGACACACCCTGACCTCGCGGTCGAGGCTATCAAACTACACTAGTACCACTTACCGAAGTAAAAACACACGGCAACCACACCGTAGAGGCCTGTCCCCCGGACACAGCCGACCTGGATACGCTGTCCAAGGTGCAACCCCGACCATCCGATCGCGGGTACCTTACAACAAGACGTAACCTCGGTAAAGCCACTAGCACTAGTCTGACGGCGCGAAAACCAACACACGTGCCACGGCGAAACAACCGAAACTCAACGGTCGACACGACCGAAACCCGAAGGTCAAAGTCACGGAAACTGATAGTCTGTCACTCCCGACTCGACAGGAGTACCTCCCACTAGAAGCACAGTCGGTAGCGTCCCCTGACGACTTACACCGCACCGCAGGTGAACTGCCTGACGTGGTAGCGCCTACCAAAGGCACGAACACCGTACAAGTAACCACAAACAAGTGACTAGCTGGGGTCACGCCCGTCGACGTGGGTCCAACCGCCCCCAACCACGTGTGCACACACAGACCATGCGTCCTAGGTCTGGCCCTCTGACTGGTTTTCCCCTGGCACTGGACTCTTATTAGACGAGGGGCCCGACGGAAACCAGTCTAAAACCGTCCTCAGGGTAAGCCCGTACACCACTCCCTGGTGCGACCAGCACCTCGTACTGGTAGGCTACGACTAGTGGAGGGTCACTGAAGGAGTAGACTCTCAAGTCAACGGAAAACAACATCCGCATCCGACGACGTACGGGGATCACCCCACGTACCGGCCCCGTTGCACGGTGACCACAGTCGGAGAGGAAACAGGACTCGCAGTCCACGGTCACGCTCGCACCCTACGCGAGAGTCGAGAAAACTCAAGTGGCGCTAAGCCACTGGACTCTGGACAGTCCTCTAGACGCACTACACCCAACGGTCCTTGAGGCACAAGACTCAGGGTCAAGACTGTTGTACGCAACAGTACAAGGCCGTCAATCTAGTCCAATCTCTAGGTCTAAAACCAAGGTAGCACGAGTATCGAGACAACTCACGAGCCGCCAAGACCACTCCCTCGGAAAGGGAATGCAAAGGACTAAAGCCACCCACACGGGCCACACGGAAAAGACAGAAGCACGATTCCCAGGGCAGCACACAAGCCACCTTATCGATTTCCCATCCCAGGGCAGGCGGGAAACCTCCAGCCCCAGGCCGGATAACTGGACTCGCATTCCAAGGCCAAACACGTGGCCCACACGGGAATCACCTTCCAAAGGGACCCATGACATACAGGGGAGACCCCACCGCACACACACCGATACACGGTGACTCGATCGAGCATAACACGAAAGCACGGAACACATGAGGTCACCCGGACCCACCAAACCATGGGCACGCTAATCGAGGTAAATGGAACCTCCGGACACCCAAAGACACGGTCACAGAACTCCATGGGGTGTCCAGGACATTCATAAGACCTAAAGTCAACCACTGGGTCACAACCGGGTCGACCGGAGGTCAAAACAACGCAAACGGGAACCGCAACGTAGTCACGGTCACCTGGGGACCGCGACCATGCAGTAGTGGTCGACCGGGGATCGCGACCATGCAGTCACGGTCACCTCACGACCGCAACTAGCCACGCGCAAACCCGATGGTAGCGGTCGCCCAAAGACCGCGACCGCACAGTCACCTCATGACCGCGACCAGACTAAAGCGGTCTATCGCACGACCGTGACGCTTGAAGGCCTTCTTGACCAAAACACAAGGGTGAACGCGGTTCTCCCAAGACCGCGACAAGTCATAGCGGTTACTGGTGGACCGCGATCATTTCGGAAAACCGAGAACTGCGGGAAAAACACCAAAATCCACGCCACGCCCCCAAACATCCACGGATGAGGGGGAAACAAAGGGGAAGCCCCCAAATAGCCCCTAGCATGCATCTAAGGCCTCGGATCGGCCAAAAACGCAATGAAACGGGAGATCGGCCCACGAGCCCTAAAACATGGATTTTGCCCAAAAAACCCCGATTCCACCCGCTCGGCTCACCACGGTCTACGAAACTCACGGGAAAGGAAGAGCATGAGCTGGGGGTCCATCACCCTACCTCCACCGAAGATTTCGCGCACCGTGGACGTCCATCCACGAAGAAAATGCGCTTGAAGCCTCGCCGTTCCACGAACCCACGACCGGGCTTCACCGCGCCTCCACCGCCTCGATCCTCACCCATCCTCGCCCGTACCTCACCCGTGCCGTCCCCACCTCACCCACGCTCCACCCCGTCGGCCACCGGAGAGAGAGGGAGAGAGGAGAGAGCGTGAGAAGAGAGAGGGAGAGAAGAGAGAAATGAGAGGGGAGAGAGAGAAAAGGGTTATATATAGGAAAATCCAGAAATTTGGAAAAATCCTGAAAAATAGAAAATCACACCCTCGCGATCCTTGGAACGCACTGATCGCAACGGTACCACACTCGCCTAGGTGAACGGCCCGGTTCACCCGCAACGAGGTTCCGAAGGAATTACCGAAACACACACTGGGAATCGGAAAACACACGCGGCAAAGCCGTGGAACACCTCCGGGCCTCCGAAACAACTCCGGATCACGTCGATCCGAACACGAAAGATGTCCGAAATGAAATTTCGGACACAACAGAGTTGGACACTCCGAGAAACCAGATCCGGGACCCACTAAGAAGGATCCGAAAAACCCGGGGCATTACACCTGTCCCCCGGACACAGCCGACCTGGACACGCTGTCCAAGGTGCAACCCCGACCATCCGATCGCGGGTACCGCACAACAAGACGCAACCTCGGTAAAGCAACTAGCACTAGTCTCACGGCGCGAAAACCAACACACGCGCCACGGCGAAACAACCGAAACTCAACGGTCGACACGACCGAAACCTGAAGGTCAAAGTCACGGAACTGATAGTCTGTCACTCTTGACTCGACAGGAGTACCTCCCACTAGAAGCACTGTTAGTAGCATCCCCTGACGTCTTACACCGCATCGCAGGTGAACTGCCTGACGTGGTAGCGCCTACCAAAGGCACGAACACCGTACAAGTAACCACAAACAAGTGACTAGCTGGGGTCACGCCCGTCGACGTGGGTCCAACCGCCCCCAACCACGTGTGCACACACAGACCACGCGTCCTAGGTCTGGCCCTCTGATCGGTTTTCCCCCGCAGCCGGACTCTGGCTACGACGAGGGGCCCGACGGAAACCAGTCCACAAATCATCTCAGAGGGTAAGCCCGTACACCACTCCCTGGTGCGACCGGCACCGCGTACTGGTTGGCTACGACTAGTGGATAGTCACTGAAGGAGTAGACTCTCAAGTCAACGAAAAACAACGTCCGCGTCCGACGACGTACGGGGACCACCCCACGTACCGACCCCGTCGCACGGTGACCACAGTCGGAAAAGAAACATGACTCGCAGTCCACGGCCAGGCACGCACCCTGCGCGAGAGTCGAGAAAACTCAAGTGGCACTAAGCCACTGGACTCTGGACAGTCCTCTAGACGCACTACACCCAACGGTCCTTGAGTCACAAGACTCGGGGTCAAGACCGTTGTACGCAACAGCACAAGGCCGTCAATCTAGTCCAATCTCTAGGTCTAAAATCATGGTAGCACGAGTACCGAGACAACTCACGAGCCGCCAAGACCACTCCCTCGGGAAGGGAATGCAAAGGACTAAAGTCACCCACACGGGCCACACAGAAAACACAGAAGCACGATTCCCAGGGCAGCACACAAGCCACCTTGTCGATTTCCCATCTCAGGGCAAGCGGGAAACCTCTAGCCCCAGGCCGGATAACTGGACTCGCAGTCCAAGGCCAAACACGTGGCCCACATGGGAATCGCCTTCCAAGAAATCCACGACACCGATACACGGTGACTCGATCGAGCGTAACATGAAAGCCCGGAACACGTAAGGTCACCTGGACCCACCACACCTATGGGCACGCTAATCGAGGTAACACGGAACCTCCCGACACCCCAGAAACACAGACACGGAACCCAAGGGGTGCCCGGGACACTCACGAGACCTAAAGTCAACCGCTGGGTCACAACCGGGTCGACCGGGGGTCAAAACCACGTAGACGGGAACCGCAACGTAGTCACGGTCACCTGGGGACCGCGACCTTGGTAGTGGTCGACCGGGGACCGCGACCATTCAGTCACGGTCACCTCAGGACCGCAACTAGCCACGCGTAAACCCGATGGTAGTGGTCGCCTAAAGACCGCGACCACACAGTCACGGTCACCTCATGACCGCCACCAGATTAAAGCGGTCTATCGCACGACCGCGACGCTTGAAGGCCTTCTCGACCAAAACACAAGGGTCAACGCGGTTCTCCCAAGACCGCGACCAGTGGTAGCAGTTACTGGTGGACCGCGATCATTTCGGAAAACTGAGAACGGCGGGAAAAACCCCAAAATCCACGCCACGCCCCCAAACATCCAGCGATGAGGGGGAAAACAAAGGGGAAGCCCGCAAATAGCCCCTAGCATGCATCTAAGGCCTCGGATCGGCCAAAAAACGCAATGAAACGGGAGATCGGCCAACGAGCCCTAAAACATGGATTTTGCCCAAAAAACCCCGATTCCACCCGCTCGGCTCACCACGGCCTACGAAACTCACGGGAAAGGAAGAGCACGAGCTGGGGGTCCATCACCCTATCTCCACCGAAGATTTCGCGCACCGTGGATGCCGATCCATGAAGAAAACGCCGTTGAAGCCTCGCCGTTCCACGAACCCACGGCCGAGCTTCATCGCGCCCCCACCGCCTCGATCCTCACCCATCCTCGCCCGTACCTCACCCGCGCCGTCCCCACCTCACCCACGCTCCACCCCGTCGGCCGCCGGAGAGAGAGGGAGAGAGGAGAGAGCGTGAGAAGAGAGAGGGAGAGAAGAGAGAAATGAGAGGGGAGAAAGAGAAAAGGGTTATATATAGGAAAATTTGGAAATTCAGAAAAATCCTGAAAAATAGAAAATCATACCCTTGTGATCCTCGGAACGCACCAATCGCAACGGTACCACACTCGCCTAGGTGAACGGCCCGGTTCACCCGCAACGAGGTTCCGAAGGAATTACCAAAACACACACCGGGAATCGGAAAACACACCCGGAAAAGCCGCGGAACGCCTCCGGGCCTCCGAAACGACTCCGGATCGCACCGACCTGAACACGAAAGATGCCCGAAACGAAACTTTAGACACAACGGAGTCGGACACTCTAAGAAACCAGATCCGGGACCCACGAAGAAGGATCCGAAAAACCCGGGGCATTACAGCCAGCATCAGAGCAACGGAATACCGATGCCGCCTCACTCGATACTACAACGCCAAATTTTGAGACAGACACTTTCAACCGGGAGACTTCGTCCTCAGGAAAGCCAAAGCCTCTCGACCACTTGAGGCGGCGGGCAAGTTATCCCCTAATTGGGAAGGCCCCTATCGAGTGGTCGAGACGCTCGGAAAAGGAGCATACCGTCTATCCACGATGGAAGGAGAGCTCATCCCTCGGACCTGGAACGCAACTACATTACGCAAGTTCTACTTTTGAATACTGAACATTGTGCAAATGACATGAGATAAGACAAAAGGCTCCTTTCTTTTATTCAAACAACCCGCTTGTACATCAGGAAGGCCAAAGCCAAGAAAATACATGTCAAAAAAGTAAAAAATCCATCTGGCGCCGTCGTATGAGCCCATCGCTCAGCTGACTCGGATGACCTTCCTGCGTCCAGCCACTGACTCTACCTCGTGTAGAAACTGACTCGGATAAAGGATAGTCGACCCCGTTGGCTCGGGCAGCTCGGGACAAAGGTGACAGAGGGATTAGGAAGGAGAAGGCTACCTTCCAAGTTGAACTTGGAAGAGAAGGGGGAGAGGGAAGGCATATGAAAGCATCCTCCCCGCCAAACTGCCAACTCTTTGGAAGAAAGAGAGTGCAGGCACCCTCCGAAGAGTGAAAGAAAGGAGGAGTAGAGCAGAAGAGGGAAAAAGAGGCTGCGAGAAAGAAAAAGAAACCAGCAGAGCTGGACGAGGAGGCAGGGGAAGGCCCGGAAGGGAGGGAGCTTAGTTGGCTTCCTCCTCCCCTCCGTGAAGCAAGCAGGAAGGGACAGGCGGCAGGGATGTCTGATGCCCCCATCCATCCACCATCTCGCCCCCCTGCAAGCGCCGCCAGAACTGATAAAGGGAAGACGACGTGCCTCCACACGTCGAACCCTCTTCAAGTCCATTCGCCGACCGTCGAACCCTCTTCAAATCCGAAGCAGCAAGAACTCTCTGCCCCCCGTCGTCGGCAGCCTCATCTTCCGGAGCGTCTTCCATGCTCCAAATACAACGGCACAACGCTACGTGAAGAAGGAATGAGGAAAGACTGTCAGGGAAACCCCTAAGCGGTGGAGAGGAAGGGACGCCCTTCAGACCTTTTATATGCAAAGGGAGGCTATTTGCCTTAAATGATTCTCTCCTCGAAAACACGCCAAAGAGATATCTCCCTACGAACAGTCACCTCAAACTTTTTATTTTTCCGCCACAGCGGGATACACGAAGCGGCCAGGCATTCAAAGCATGAGAAAACAGAAAGACCTGTCAGGCGCTCACCCAACCATCAGGCGAGATCCACGCAAAAAGTATCGGCTCTTTCCAACCACCACAGATACGCTGAATAAAATACGGCAATGGTGATACGGAACAGATAAGTCTTCATCATATCGCTATTGCCTTATTTATTTCTACACAAAAGAGGAAGTTTTTTCCTTCAAAAAGAAAAAAAACATACAAAAAGAGGAAGCGAAGCAGATACATCAGGCCTCTGGCCTACCTTGAAGCCCGGAAGTAGAGGGCTCGAGCGATCTGCCCCCGGCATCTTCGGGGAGGGCCGACCCTGGCACTGACCCCACCGGTGTGGGAACTGCCTCGGTTGCGTGCCCTCCCGAGGCATCCGGAGTTGGCGACCCCTCGGACGATTAGCCCCCGTGATCCTCTTCATCCTGCGCCGAAGCGTAGGAACTGGAGGATGACAAGTCTGAGTCATAACATTGCCCGGACGGGAAGTCAACTACTCCGGACGCCTGCTCCTCGGCGTAAGAGACGGCCCAGTCGTATCCCTGCTTGAACCCCTTGCGGATGCCCCGATGAAGTCCTAGCTCGTAGTAGGGGAGGGCAGCTTTCTTAAGGTCGACCAGGTAGGCCTCTGAGCTCTTGTACTGCTCGAGAGCCTCCACCCCGGCCGATCCCACCCTACCAGTGAGCTCGGCCTCCTTCCGCTCCGCCTCGGTTGACTTCCGCTCAGCCTCAGCCGTCCGCTCTTCGGCCTCCGCCACCTGCTTCTCCGCCTCGGCCCGATCAGTCTCGGCCTCCCGCCGAAGGCGCTCGGCTTCCTCCGCTCGGTCTGCCAGCTCTGCACGCTCGGTCTCCCACTGGCCATCCAGCTCAACGCGTGCAAGGCGCTCCTCTTCGAGAAACCTGCTCTTCCTCTCGAGTGATTCGCGGGCCTTGGCCAGCTGCTCGGTTAGGGCCCGGGTCTCCACTTGGCTTGACCGCGCCAGCTCCCTGACTGAGGAAAGCTCCCGCCGAAGCCCATCACTCTCCTCGGTAAGCCGAGCCAACCTCTTGTCAGACCCACCAAGGGTCCAGGCCAGGTTCGCTCGCTCCCACTCCGACCGAGCATACGCTTCTGCCAGAGCAGCCCCCATCTAGGCCAGGGCCAGGCCACCCTCCATAACCCCAGCAAGGGCCACAGACGGAGAGTACTGCCTATGATGAGGACATCTCCCGGCATTCCCTATGGCACGAGGCGACTCCGACTTCGTGACCCCTTGGAGATGTGGTCCTCATGGCAATCTTTATTTGTTGCTTATGTAGTTTCTTTATTTGAGTCATATCATGTGTAATTTTCCTTTATTTGAGTCCATTATCTAGGTCTTAGAGTTAATTATCCAAGTCTTGAGTCATTTGGACCCTTAGTTGAGGACATTGGGCCCAGTTAGTGGGCTTGGCCCATGGGCGCCCCCCCCTGTCTCTTGGTCTTTTGCATTTATGCACTTTGTTAGGGGGTTTTGTGCAAATGGTCCAACTCTATATAAGGACCCCCCCCTCTCCCATTTGTGACAACTTTTGATGAATTGAAAAAATTAAACCCTCAAGTATTCTCTCTCCCTCTCTCTATAGTTCTCTCTCTCTCTCTCACTACTTCTCCCTCTCTCTCTCTAAATTTCGAAATCCCCTCTCTCTCCTCCCTAATCACCCTTCTTTAAGACCCCTCCCCCTTCCCTATACACTCATTCAATTCCCCCTCCAACCCCTAGGTGGAAACCCCTTCTCCTAGGCACCCTTTCATCTTCCCAGGCACCCTTTCACCTTCCCAAGGCCACTCCCCACCCTTCCCAAGCCATATTCCTCCACCCAAGACCCCTTTCCCCTCTCCAAGGGACCCCTTCACCTCCCTAGGTCGTCCATCCCCTTCCCCTCCCTCCTAGGGTCGCACCCCCCTCCATCTCCACCCACATACACCACCACCACCTTAGCCTCCCCTCCACAAATCCATTCCAGCCCGCAGGCAGTTTCTGGCCCCAACTTGCAGAGCATTTTCCAACCCGTTCCAGGAGGATTCGGCATCCAAGCGCTTCAGCAAACTTGTGCATCCACGAGTCTTCTCCGCAGGCGAGTTGGAATCGCTCCGTTCCAAGATCGTGGCCGGCCGCTAGCTCCGTTCTACCGCGACTGCGCACTGGGGGCTCAACCAGAAGGCCATCTCTGTTCGACCTTCGTGCAGCGGCCAAGACTGGAGGAATCGGTCATCAAACTCTTCATCAAAATTCTTCCTCCCCCTGTCAGCTTTCAGAAGCCGAAGACGGAGCATCGTTTGAACGCCGTAAGTGGAAGTTACCATTTTTATACCGCCGGGCGTTCGTTCTGCCTCCTGTCTGTCTTCCCCGACCTGTCCCCCTTCAACGGGACCATCCTGTCCACACGGACTTCAGACAGTGGCGAGGCCGGCTCCGTTGGAAAGTAGACCTCACCACGCTTCCATCGACACCGGCCGTTTGCAAAACAGAGCCCGGGAGCGTTCGTGGCGTCCTCGGCAATCTGCTGTTCAGAAGCTGAACCTGTGCAGGTCCTGAACAGGGACCCCGTTCGGTCGATCGTGGCAGCCCGGCTCGTGCAGAACGAAAATCCATAAAATTTGAGGCGCACCCCTATTCTGTTACGAAGCCAACAACACCGACCGCGCCTCCGGCAAAATTCCAGAAAGTGTTCTACGGCTACATCAGTGACTGCTGGTCCAGAATCCCAGAACCGGACAGGTTTCGGTATCGACCGCCGGTGTGATAATTAACCAATTTTCCCCACCCCGCTTGGCCGGCTGAAGGCCCCACCCTGCGTGGTGGTAGTGTTTGGTGTAAACTCCATAACCCCCACCCCGAGATCCCCCCTCCTGCGAGAGGCGTAGTTTTGTAATTAACTAACCAGCAGGTCAAGCTACCCCGCCGCGGCGTTCGGGTGCATACCCACGCCTCCCGGCGCGCCCATCGTCTCCGGCCGGGATCGGTGTCTTCACACCGATCAGGTGAGCTTCTGGTCCCTCTCCTGGTCCTCATTTACTTTGCTTAGCTAGTATCGTTTCCTTAGCTCGTTGGCGGTAATTGAGTGCCCGGACTTGATTGTTTGTGAAACCACGAGCGCACCACCGTGGCAAGTGAGAGAGCGCCACCCAAGCCCACGCCCCAGCGTGCTAGCCCGCCCATAAATTGGGTATCCCAGGCCCATTAGGGGTCAGCCATAAGCCCACCAACCGGTGGAAACCTTAGGGTCCCACCCCGGATCCTCGCCGGCATCACTCGGACCCACTGGGAGCGCATGTGCGTCGCGTGAGATAGGTTGCACGGTGAGCCGAATTGAGAGCTTGTATGCTTGTGGATGCATAGGTCTAAGGGTCATTATCATCCTAGGTAGACCGTGTCACATCAAATGGTATCAGAGCAAGTTTTAGACTTGTCTCTACTAAGTCTAGTCCTAGGGCGCATTGTCATCTAGTTCATGAATCATGGCTACCACATACCCATCCCACTCGGCCCACTACCGGGATCCGATCAACCCAATACTTTGGGACATTATTCGAGATGAGGGTGTTACCTTTGATGGGTCGCATGCTAGTGATTACCTCAAGTGGGAGGCTGCAATGGAAAGGAACTTTGAGAGGAATCGGGTATACGGACACACAAGAGTTTGTAGGGCCAAGGGACAAATTCGGGGTCAAGCCAAGATAGAATTGGAACACATAGAGGCCATAAGAAGGATTGAGAGGCAAGAGCCCATTCACTCGTGGGAAGAGATGACGAGAGAACTTAGGAAAATCTACATTCCAAAACCTTCCTACTCTTCCTACTCACACACCCCTAGCCCGAGGAGCACCACCACTACTCAATCCCAACCCGGCCAACTTAAGACCATCCATAGGACTCCGCCCCCACCACCCCTAACCGATCCCCTCTCCACATTTCGCCACCAACTCCTCTCCCTTAGAACCCAACTGTCCCAACTACCCACCCCTCCACCTAGGCCCCCAAAGACCACCACCCTCCAACCCACAAATCCCTACCAAACCCCTCCACCCCAAAGAGTTGAGAAAGTGATTGAAGTTCATGAAGCTCCCCTTGAATGGGAGGAAGAATTTGAGGCACAATGCCAAGAGTCAAGTCAGGAAAACCCAATCCCCACCAACCTTCCCCAATTAAAACTCACTTCCATAACCCTCACCGTTCAAACCCAAGTGGATCCCGTGCCCACCCCTCCACCTAGGCCCGCACCGGTCACCACCCCGCAACTCACTATTCCCCATGAGACCCATACTCCCCAAACCCCCGTAGCCCCTACTACTACCCCGCCATTATCCCCTATAAGGGATGCCCCACCCAAGATCGACCAATCCAACTGTCTTCACCCAACCCACCTTCCACTTCCAACTACAAACCTACCCCAACCTAGACTCCCACTACCTCCACTTCCAACCCCAACCCAATTCCGACCTTGCTCATCACCTTGGGGGCGCCATGCACCTACCATCACCACCCCACCCCGAACATACTCTCTCACCTCTTTGGAGGAGGAACCCATACCCGACCCCAAAGTGGTGAACACCCCGGACCCAATTCCCAACATGGAGACCACACATGTCCAAATTGAAGAAAAAAACTCACATGGTAACCTTCACCCTACACCACCCTCTCTAGATGGGACCGAGCTTATTTTAGGAGAGACCCTTGTTAGCTGGTTGATGGGTAGCCCAATTAGAGAGATAATGGCCCATGCCTACCCTCCCATGGAACAACACCTCCCCATAGTCCCTCTCTCCTCTTATCACACCACTATCCAATCCTCCTATGAGGTTGAGAGTTGGGATGACCTTCTTAAGGGCCTAGCATGGCAAATAGAGTTGACCGACATGTTGGCCACAATGGCTGACCAACCTAGGAGCGTTGACCTCCTACATCTATGTGTCGGATCCATCACCACAGCTTACACTGTAGGTTGCTACACTAGCGACCTCCTTCTAATCCTCCCTACACCGGATGAGCCTGCTGCTCTCCATGAATTAGAATTGCTTATCTCGGGTAGAGTGTCAAACCATCCCTTCCTGGCTGATCCACCCACCAAAGACTTCGGCCCAATTATTTCTTTAGAGAAGGATGACTCACCGCTACATGAGGACCTGGAGTTCCTCTCCCTAGGGGACCCTTACCATGACCCCTTTGACCCCTTCCTATGGGAGTCTAGACCCCCATGCAACCCACCCCCCTTACCCACCACCCACCCTTTCCTACCCTCACCCACCTTAATAGACCAGGCCCACTCTATTTTCCCAGACCCATTTGACCCCTATGAGAGGAAACTCCCACACCAAGCCATACACATTAGGGATGCCATTTGGGAAGGAATGCATGTGTCTAGACACACCACACCGCTTGACATGATTCATGAGTCGGGTCCATTCATCCAAATCACCCACATGACATGTAAGAAGTATGAGTGGTCTATGTACGGATGTAATGGCCCACCCTCGTTCGTCGCAAGTCTTAGGCATGAGAGAAATATTCAAGGAAGTTCGGGTTCCCCGGTAATTATCACCACCATGCATGATAGATCCATCTATGGTTGTCCTGGCCCACCTAGGTCTATTAGGGCCTACATGGCATGGCATGATAGGTCCCTTTATGGGTTTTCCGGGTCTTCCATCCCCACCCCCTTTGACAAGACGCATAAGCCTCCTAGGTCTACCAAAGTCTGTGTAGCACCACTGCATGATAGGTCCACTTTTGGTTGTCCAGGACCCCCATTATCTCCTAGTGAGTCAACATCCACAAAGATACATGAAAACATCCGCAAGCATATAGGCAAAAGCAACGAGGCTTACAAAAGGCAGGCCGATGCTCATCGTCGTCACTATGAATACCAAGTGGGAGACCATGTGATGGTGAGAACGGAGCGGCTCCTCCCAGGGCCCGCCTCCAAATTGAGGACACGGGGTTTGGGACCCTTTCGGGTTCTAAGACGGGTTGGTACCAATGCTTATGAGCTCGACTTACCTAAGGGCTTTGGGGTTCACCCCACTTTCAATGTGGCGGATCTGGTTCGCTATAAGGGCCCCACGGTGGAACCCAGTCAGGATCTCGAGCCTTTACCCCCCCTTGTGAGTGACCCTCCCGGAGCGAAACTACCACCCCGATTGAGAGGCCGACTTGAGCAAGTGGAGGCAATACTGGATGAGCAGAGCACACTTACCAGGAACAGGGTCTACCAGCGCTACCTCGTGAGGTGGAAAGGCCGTTCCCCGACCGAGGATGCTTGGGTAAGCCGAGAGGACTTGATGCGCCTAGACCCGGACCTGCTGGTGCAGTACGAGAGCCGATTGGACCCCTACTCGACGGGGTCGAGTTCTCCCCACCCCGGGGGATTTGATGAGGACATCTCCCGGCATTCCCTATGGCACGAGGCGACTCCGACTTCGTGACCCCTTGGAGATGTGGTCCTCATGGCAATCTTTATTTGTTGCTTATGTAGTTTCTTTATTTGAGTCATATCATGTGTAATTTTCCTTTATTTGAGTCCATTATCTAGGTCTTAGAGTTAATTATCCAAGTCTTGAGTCATTTGGACCCTTAGTTGAGGACATTGGGCCCAGTTAGTGGGCTTGGCCCATGGGCGCCCCCCCCTGTCTCTTGGTCTTTTGCATTTATGCACTTTGTTAGGGGGTTTTGTGCAAATGGTCCAACTCTATATAAGGACCCCCCCCTCTCCCATTTGTGACAACTTTTGATGAATTGAAAAAATTAAACCCTCAAGTATTCTCTCTCCCTCTCTCTATAGTTCTCTCTCTCTCTCTCACTACTTCTCCCTCTCTCTCTCTAAATTTCGAAATCCCCTCTCTCTCCTCCCTAATCACCCTTCTTTAAGACCCCTCCCCCTTCCCTATACACTCATTCAATTCCCCCTCCAACCCCTAGGTGGAAACCCCTTCTCCTAGGCACCCTTTCATCTTCCCAGGCACCCTTTCACCTTCCCAAGGCCACTCCCCACCCTTCCCAAGCCATATTCCTCCACCCAAGACCCCTTTCCCCTCTCCAAGGGACCCCTTCACCTCCCTAGGTCGTCCATCCCCTTCCCCTCCCTCCTAGGGTCGCACCCCCCTCCATCTCCACCCACATACACCACCACCACCTTAGCCTCCCCTCCACAAATCCATTCCAGCCCGCAGGCAGTTTCTGGCCCCAACTTGCAGAGCATTTTCCAACCCGTTCCAGGAGGATTCGGCATCCAAGCGCTTCAGCAAACTTGTGCATCCACGAGTCTTCTCCGCAGGCGAGTTGGAATCGCTCCGTTCCAAGATCGTGGCCGGCCGCTAGCTCCGTTCTACCGCGACTGCGCACTGGGGGCTCAACCAGAAGGCCATCTCTGTTCGACCTTCGTGCAGCGGCCAAGACTGGAGGAATCGGTCATCAAACTCTTCATCAAAATTCTTCCTCCCCCTGTCAGATTTCAGAAGCCGAAGACGGAGCATCGTTTGAACGCCGTAAGTGGAAGTTACCATTTTTATACCGCCGGGCGTTCGTTCTGCCTCCTGTCTGTCTTCCCCGACCTGTCCCCCTTCAACGGGACCATCCTGTCCACACGGACTTCAGACAGTGGCGAGGCCGGCTCCGTTGGAAAGTAGACCTCACCACGCTTCCATCGACACCGGCCGTTTGCAAAACAGAGCCCGGGAGCGTTCGTGGCGTCCTCGGCAATCTGCTGTTCAGAAGCTGAACCTGTGCAGGTCCTGAACAGGGACCCCGTTCGGTCGATCGTGGCAGCCCGGCTCGTGCAGAACGAAAATCCATAAAATTTGAGGCGCACCCCTATTCTGTTACGAAGCCAACGACACCGACCGCGCCTCCGGCAAAATTCCAGAAAGTGTTCTACGGCTACATCAGTGACTGCTGGTCCAGAATCCCAGAACCGGACAGGTTTCGGTATCGACCGCCGGTGTGATAATTAACCAATTTTCCCCACCCCGCTTGGCCGGCTGAAGGCCCCACCCTGCGTGGTGGTAGTGTTTGGTGTAAACTCCATAACCCCCACCCCGAGATCCCCCCTCCTGCGAGAGGCGTAGTTTTGTAATTAACTAACCAGCAGGTCAAGCTACCCCGCCGCGGCGTTCGGGTGCATACCCACGCCTCCCGGCGCGCCCATCGTCTCCGGCCGGGATCGGTGTCTTCACACCGATCAGGTGAGCTTCTGGTCCCTCTCCTGGTCCTCATTTACTTTGCTTAGCTAGTATCGTTTCCTTAGCTCGTTGGCGGTAATTGAGTGCCCGGACTTGATTGTTTGTGAAACCACGAGCGCACCACCGTGGCAAGTGAGAGAGCGCCACCCAAGCCCACGCCCCAGCGTGCTAGCCCGCCCATAAATTGGGTATCCCAGGCCCATTAGGGGTCAGCCATAAGCCCACCAACCGGTGGAAACCTTAGGGTCCCACCCCGGATCCTCGCCGGCATCACTCGGACCCACTGGGAGCGCATGTGCGTCGCGTGAGATAGGTTGCACGGTGAGCCGAATTGAGAGCTTGTATGCTTGTGGATGCATAGGTCTAAGGGTCATTATCATCCTAGGTAGACCGTGTCACATCAGCCTACCTCCCCCCCTCACCTTCGCGGCTATACCGCGGCATACATGATGCAGAAAGCCCGAGATACCAAGCCTCTCCAAGGCCACCGAAACGGAGAACCCCCCATCGCCTGGCGCCCCACCGTGTGGCTCAGATTGAGCCCCAATCTCGGTCGCCTCTCACGCCTGGGCCGGATTTTCTTGCGGCCCCTCAACTTGGACCGGCTCGGCACCTGCATCACCACCTGCAGCGCCAGCTTTGACCACGGCCCCCTCGGCTCCTGCCGAGGGGAGAGCCGGGTCAGCACCGCTACCAGTCGCAGAAGCACCCTCAGCCCCCTCGGTTCCGGCCAAAGGAAGATCCGAGCCCGCATCGTTGCTGCCCGCAGGGGCAGCCCCAACCTCCTCGGCCCCCTCTTGCTCGGTGGGTGGGAGAGCTCGCCCGGTAGGGTCGGCCCCATCATGCTCGGCGGAGGGGCGAGCCGCAGTAAGGTCGCCTTCAACTGCGGGTACGACCCCGACCTTCTTGGCCCGCTTCCTGGCCCTTACGGTAGCCCGGATCATTCCCTCCACGGGATCCTTGCGCTTGGATCCCCGCGGTCTGGAAGATTCACCCTGGGCCGCTCCCTTGCCCTTATCTCTGGTTCGGGAGCGACCCACGGGAGCAGCCGATTCATCAGCAGCCGAGTCATCACCAAGCTCGATCACCTCTGCGGCCTCCTTCAGAGCCTCCCGCCTGGTGTCTGCACGGAAAGGAAGACATATTCAGGAAAAGAAAGATGATCCCCACATTCAGAGGAAGAACCTAGTTTGTGGCACCTGAGCCCGACGGATGCAGCCGCGTAAGAAGACACCGCTCGATATTCTCTGGAGTAACCAGCTCTTCGGTGGATTGGCGGTGCTTCAGCAAGATGGCTGCATATTTTTCCACATGTGGAGGGAACTCATCCTACCTGGGA
Source organism: Amorphophallus konjac (assembly GCA_022559845.1). Classification (NCBI taxonomy): domain Eukaryota; kingdom Viridiplantae; phylum Streptophyta; class Magnoliopsida; order Alismatales; family Araceae; genus Amorphophallus; species Amorphophallus konjac. The sequence continues at coordinate 130,028 of JAHNEJ010000056.1, forward strand.
GGGATATTCGGGTGGAAATTGGGGATTACTAGGCACCACCAGGTTTCCTCCACTGAATAAATCCCCACCTAGAAGAATTGAGTCTTCCACCCCTTATGCAAGGAATCCTTCGCCGCCAAGGAGATACAGCTCCTATTCCGCCTCGCCTGGACGAAATAGAAGCCCTTCCCGGCCGAAGGATGTGCTTTCAACTCAAAGAAATAATGAAAGAGGTCCATGGAAGGAGGAACTCCACACTGGCGACAGAGGATGCGGAAGGCGGAAAGGAGGAGATAAGAGTTGGCTACCAACTGAATGGGCGCCAACAGGAAAAAATTGAGAAGCTGAAGAACAAAAGGTTCGAAACGAAGGCGGAATCCACCCTTCCATGACAGAAGAAAAGTATAGATGTGGCATGTACGAGAGTCCAGGCTCGTCTCTTGTGGGGAAGCTGCGACAAAGCGGAACTTATGGGGCAGGCGATATTGGTGCTCCAGCCTTCTCACATCCGCCTCCCCCAGTTCGCTGCAGTTTGGAACCGGCGCCTTCACCACCGGCTCATCCTCCCACTCCTCAGCATCCGAGCGCTGGTCCTCCATGGAAACCGGAGAAGAGTTTAAGGAAAGGCGATCTCGAGACCCTGAAGATTCCGGGGGAGGAGGAAGCCGCCGGACTGCCTCCGCAGTTATCTCCGCCAACTCCTCGAACGCCGTTGCAAGCCTCTGCTCTTCCATCGCGTCCTCACGGCGCATCGAAGAGCCCCAAAATCAAGAACGGAGGAGAGCCAAAACCCTAAAGACGGAGGGAGTCTGGAATGACAACAAGCGCCCAACGCCTATATCCCCACGTGGGAGGCGGCGCGTCGTTCCGACCTCCGAGAAAAGGGGGCCCCTTCAGTTCAAATCCGTCAGGATCATCATTAACACGGGCCCAGGTGACCAAGACACGTGGCTTCCTAACACCGCCAGATCTCCACCCACCTGAGCCACGCTGGTCCAAAACCCCAAACAGCTACTCTTCCGAGCTTACTAAAGCTCGGGAGTAGGAGGGGGACAAGTGGAGAGGGGGATTTCTGTAGCCCATCTAAGAGCAGCCGAACTAGGCCCATCAGGACCAAACGAGGCTCGGCTCATCCAAGTGACAGCCCCATAGGGCCCACTTAGGCTAAAAAGACCAATAAAGATTACTCGGGATCCCACCCTTCCTCGGCGGCCCTTAGGCTCGGAAGGCCCGAGCGTCAGAACGGAGGAAGACCCATGCCCGAGTTATCCCTTCATCGGGATAGAGGCAAGCGCTCTGCGCTCACTCCGACCTGACTTCATCCGAGCTATGCCTATCGCCCGGACAGGGTTGGCACCTTTTATGCTCGGACCGACTGACGATTGCTTATCCACGCTGCCGTTGAGAGTCCTTTATGAGCAGGAGTTTATGAGGATAAGGGACCCATGATCCCATGATGAGGATGTAAAGATCCCACGATGAGGACGTAACTCACGCCTGAAACTCCTCAGCTTACGGGACTCATAAGGTGAGCACACTATATAAACCAGGGACTCCCTCCCGTGGAAGGTAAGGGCACTACACGCCTAAAATCCCCTGAGCAGGAACCACTTCACCACCTTGGTGTTGGGGGATCTTGTGCACCTCTTTCTACCTCCCTCCATACCTTCCACCATTGCTCTACTGACTTAGGCATCGGAGGGTTTTCCCTAGGGAACCATCCCTGGGCCTCCTGATCCGTTTCCCTTTCTCTGCAGTTCACTATTCGGTGATCATCCTCCCAGCTCAGGACAAGCGTGAGATCACGCCCCTTCATCTGGCGCCGTCTGTGGGAAACGATCAAAGAGCCAGTATGGTGCGAAGAAGTTCAGGGAGCAGGTCCGCCGGTGACAAGGGAAAGGCCATGGTGGCGGCGGGGGGAGGCCTCTCTCAAGCCTCCCAAAACCCCCCCTCCGGTGCCAGCACTGCCGCCGACGGACCGCCCCCTCCCCCCGCGGCAGGGCTGCCGCTTAATGGCGGCACTGACGCCTTCCAAGCCCTCAATGTGATTTATGGATTTGATGCATGATTTCACGTTTTGATGGCCTAGAATCATGCTAGGGGTCCCTAGGGGTCTTCCCCTTTGATTTCCCCCTCTCCGGTGGAGGCATGGGGGCGTGGTTGAAGTTTTTGGGCTTTCCCGCCGTTCTCGCCGTCGGGCGCGTGTGACGGTCCTTCCAGGGACCGTCACATGATGTGACGCGCCTCGGGGGGCCGTCACATGCCCTTCGGTTAGCCTTCGGGGGTCAGAGATTGTGACGGTCCCACGATTGACCGCCACTTGTATGTGACGCGCCTGGGCTGGGCCGTCAGGGGCTTTCCGACCGTTGGTTTTTGACCGTTGGGGGTCTGCGTGTGTAACGCGCCAGGGCGAGCGCGTTACATCCGAGTGACGCGCTGGGGCGAGCACGTTACTCCCTGGGTTACCCCAGGTGTGAGGGGCACGTAACGCGCAGGGCCAGGCGCGTTACATTCGTGTAACGCGCTAGGGCAGGCACGTTACATTTTGCTTTCTCGAGGGGAGCGTGAGGCGCGTGTAACGCGCCAGGACGGGCACGTTACATTCGCGTAACGCGCTGGGCCAGGCGCGTTACATTCGTGTAACGCGCTGGACCAGGCGCGTTACCCTCTACGTTCCTCAGGCCATGTAACGGCCTGCGTTAGACCGCCAGGTGTGTGTGTAAAGGTCTCGCCTAGACCGTTACAGCCTTGTGACGGTCCCGGGGTGGACCGTCAGGCGCCTTGTTGCCCCGAGAGGGCTGCAACCCCGTTTTTAGTCCGACTGTGGCCACCGTGCGACGGGGCCGGTGCGTGGGGTGGTCCCCGTGCATCGTCGGATGCGGGCGTCGTTTTCCGTGACTTGAGAGTCTACTCCTTCAGTTACCCTCCACTAGTCGTAGCCTACCAGTACGCGGTACCGGTCCCACCAGGGAGTGGTGTACGGGCTTACGCTTAGAGGCGGTTTGTGGACCGTTTGCCGTCGGGCCCCACGTCTTGCAGCCAGAGTCCGGCTGAGGGGAAAACCGGTCAGAGGACCAGACCAGGGACGCACGGTCGGTGTGTGCACACGTGGTTAGGGGCGGTTGGACCCACATCGACAGGCGTGACCCCAGCTAGTCACTTGTTTGTGGTTACTTGTGCGGTGTTCGCGCCTTTGGTAGGAGCTACCACGCTAGGCGGATCACCTGCGGTGCGGTGTAAGACGTCAGGGGACGCTACCGGCTGCGCTTCTAGTGGGAGGTACTCCTGTCGAGTACGGAGTGTCAGACTGTCAGTCGTGTGTTTGGCCTTCGGGTTTGCCGGGTCGACCGTTGAGTTTCGGTTGTCTCACCGTGGCACGTGTGTCGATTTGCGTGCCGTAGGACCTTTGTTTGGTAGAGTACATGGCTTTCCTTTTCGAGGTACTCTCCTACCGCTAGCGTAGTGGTTTCCCATTTTACGAGGTAGGGTTCGAGTGATCCCTACTGAGTCTTGTTCCGAGACTCATTCCCTGCGTGTTTTCACCGTGTTTCAGGTGAGGCGCCGCCCCAGGAGAGCGCGTCTGGGGTGCAGCGTGGTGCGGGTGCCCAGAGGTAGTGCCAGAGGTCAGAGCCGGGGTGTGCCCCGTGTAGCTGTACTTTTCTTTCTTGTCTCTATAATAGTTGTGGACTACTGTTGTTGTTATTCATTTTCTATTGTGGACCATGTAAATTGTTAATTTATTTCCTGTTTAATTTCTGCAATTACTTGTGATACTTGTGTAGTTTCCACACCATCCTTCTAACCCTTCCGAGTCTTCGGACTCGTGGGTGGCAGTGCGAGTCTCAGGTTATCGGGCCTTCCCGGTAATCAGATTCTCGGGTCGTTACAGTTGGTATCAGAGCGCGGTTGTGGAATTACATGAGAATCATAGGTAATTATAGTGGTCCACTTGTCCACAGTAATGATGTACAATTGACACTGGCATCGGGCATCGTGTGTTTTTCTTGACCATGTCATTTTCGTGTTTTCTGTCTTTTGCTTCAGGAGCGAGCATGGCGCCGAGGAGGAGCTCTCGCTCTCAGCAGGGGCAGTCGGCTGGAGGTCAGGAGATCCAGTAGGGGGTCCAGGGGGACCAGGAGGAGCATAGCAGAGCGCCACTAGGAGCTACCGAGGCCACGGCTACTGCGAGGGTTCCGGGGGCCGAGAATTTCTTCCGTGGCATGTACCAGCTTATGTCTCAGCAGTTCGGTGGAGAGGCTGGTGAGGGCTCGTCAGCTAGGGGTGGGCCAGGCCGAGCAGTGAGGGACTTTCTGCAATTACTTGTGATACTTGTGTAGTTTCCACACCATCCTTCTAACCCTTCCGAGTCTTCGGACTCGTGGGTGGCGGTGCGAGTCTCGGGTTATCGGGCCTTCCCGGTAATCAGATTCTCGGGTCGTTACATCAGCTGTCGTCGTTCACCCCATACGATGGCACCTCCAATCCGGCTGACCAAATGCATAGCTTCGAGTCGAACTTGGTGTTCCACCAGGCCTCGGACACTGTGAAATGTTTGGCGTTGGTTACTACCCTGTGGGAAAATGCTTGGACCTGATTCGAGTCCTTGCCCGCCAGGACTATCAACTCCTTCCAGCAGCTGAAGAAGCTATTCAAGGAGAACTTCATAGGCTGTCGAAAGGAAGCCAAGTCGGTGGTGAGCCTGCTAGCCGTTAGGCAGGGACACGAGGAAACCTTGTAGGATTATGTGTCTTGTTTTTGGAAGGAAGCCCTCCTCATCCTTCGCCTTGACGTCAGCATCACCATCATCGCCCTGACGTAAGGGACCCGAGATCCCATCCTCTGATGGTCGCTTAGAGTAGAGGCCCTGACGACCTGATGGATCTCCTTGCACCGGCCCAAAAGCACGCCAGTTGCGAGGAGAACAACACAGCGTTAGGCCAAACGGCCAGGACTAGTCAAACCGACCACAAGAGACCCGCAGACTCCCTACGGGAGGGGCAGAACAAACCTGGGCGGCACGACCGAGAGTGCCGCGACTGCCAAGAGATGAGAGACAAGGGCCACTATCAAAATTACACGCCACTGACGGCCCCACCTAAATAGATTCTCATGGAAATTCGGGAGGAACCCTACCTCCGGTGGCCCCCGAGGATGAAGTTCGACCCAAGATCTAGGAGCCAGAAGAGGTACTGCCCCTTCCATTGCGACCACGGCCACGATACGACCGACTGCATCCAGCTAAAGGACGCAATAGAGGACCTAATCCGACGAGGACACCTCGACAAGTTCATTGCCAAGGTCATGGAGAAGTGACAGTAGAAGGATCAGACTCCTCCCCCCATTGACAATCGACCCAATGGAAAGGAGATCATGATGATTTCTGGAGGGTCGGCATTAGGAGATAGCTCCAGGAGACATCGTAGATATGCATCTAGAGTTAACCAAGTGGATTAAATCAACGAGAGCTGCCGCGACTCCACTACACGAGATCGCCTCAAAGATCCAATCGTCTTTTCGAATGATGATTTGGAGGGCGTGGCTTCCCTCCACTCTGACGCCTTTGTGGTCTCCGCAACCATATGCACTGTACGATAGATCCTTGTGGATAATGGAAGTGGGCCTGACGTGATTTCCTACGACTGTCTCGTCCTTATAGGTGTGGATTTGTCACACATAATACCACTGCACACACCCCTGTATGGTTTTTCTGGCACGACCGTCCTCCCGGAGGGGTGCATCTCCCTTTTGATCACTTTCAGAACCGCCCCTTAAGACGGGATGTTTTTGGCCGACTTACGGTCATGCGCGGTATGACCGAGTACACCGCCATAATCGATTGAGGAATCTTGGGCATACCACGGGGCGTCCCCTCATCCTATCATCAGAAGCTAAAGTTCCCCATGTACTCCCCACAGGGTAGGGGAGGTTCGGGGTGATCAAGGGGAGTCCCGGAGGTGTTATTTGATTTCCACCAAGGAGAGGCGGACCTAGGACGCTCCCCCCGAGAAGAAGGCCAGGATGAAAGATCCCGAGCCCAGTGGGAGTACGCCAGCCGAAGACCTCTACCTCATCCACGTAAGGGAGGATCTAAGCAGGATCCTTCACATCGGCTCTATGCTGTCCGAGTAGGAGAAGGAGGACTACAAATGTTTCCTAGTTAAAAATCAGGACATAGTCACCTGGTCTGAGGACGAACTCCTCGAAATCTCGCCGAAAATCATCACCCACTAGCTAAAGCTGGACCCGAGCTGCTGTCCGGTTCAACAACGTAGGAGGTGTTGTAACCCTGAGCGATAGGCAATTATAAAGGAGCAAGTGAGCGAAAAACTACGCTCGGGACTCCTATGACCCACCCAGTACCCAGACTGGGTTGCCAATGTGGTCTTGGTTCACAAGAGCAATGGGAAGTGGTGTATACACAGACCTCAACAAGGCCACTCCAAAGGACAACTTCCTAATGCAACAGATAGATCAGTTGGTCGACGCCACGGCTGGACATGGAATGCTGAGCTTCCTGGATGCCTACTCCGGGTACGACCAGATCAGCGTGCATAAGCCCGACCAGGACAAGACTGCATTCATCACCGACCATGAGCTTTACTGTTACACGCTGTTCGCGACCTTTTTCTTTCTTTCGCGGGTCGATCGACAAACTGACTAACTGGTAGTCAAATGATCGATTGACGACGCAGGCGTGCCAGTCACATGAGTGACGATTTTATGATGCGCTCATTCTGACCCATGTCGGGCGAATGTGAGGTTCGGTCGGGACCAGCAGTCTGCCATACCATAAAGGCTATGGCGTTAATTACATCCCCCACGAGGAGGGAACACCTTTGATTAATTGCCGAGATAACGGGCTGTCGAAGCCGAATTAAAAAGAGCTACATGATGATCATGACGAAGGCATGCAGAATGCATATATTTATCGTGCAGAAGATGCATAATTCATAGAATTAGAGATCCTTGATACGTGGCGGAGGACGTAGGTTCGAAGACCACCATCGCACATAGCAAAGACTTCCGATCGGGTGTAACCCGATCTTCTATTGACGTCATTCGATATACCCGAGGATCTATGCGTGCATGCATGCATACATGACATTCATGACTATATTAAGCATGACCATAAAAGTACAGAAGCAAATGGTGATCAACCACGTTTATTACTCCCCATGAGGAAGGGGGGAGGCAACACAAATATAATAGCGAAAGCAAAGTGCTAACGGATATGGTAATGAAGATATGATAACAATATAGTTCGGGCTCGCTTGGCCCCTCTCTTATTCAATTTATTACCCATTGTGATTCATTAACGCCAACCCCGAGGGACGAGATCCGCTCGGGGGCAAATGAGCGATTAAAGCAACAAGAGGTTTCAAAATCGGCGCGACCATGTAAGGAAGGTTTATACGGCGCGATAAAACGTAGGTATAGCGGCTAATACGGCGCGGCCATCATGGATGTTAACACGGCGCGAAGACTTTGGGGCGCGCCGGTTTAGGGCGCGCCGGAAAGGCGCAAAGGAAAGCTTTTTGATTATGAGTCTAGCGTTAATCCGGCGCGGGGGGGTACCGCGCCGGATTAGGGCGCGCCGGCTAAGGCCGCGCCGTTCAACCCACCCCTTTTTTTATGAATTTCGCAACTATTGAGCTTGTTAAGTTTTTGGTGAGGATTCTGAAGTTATTTGGGGCCAATTGCTTATTGAATTGAAGTCCAGAACTCTCCAAGAATGACGTGATAAGCCAGTGCGAGGTTACTACTCGAGCACCGGGATAATTGGGTCCAAAATGAGTATTTCGTTATGGTTTATTCATTATTAATCTGTCCAGAATTGGACAGCATCTCCCCTGAACCTGAAGAGTTGCAGGGGAGAAGCGGGGTCATGTTCACTTATGGAACAAGCCCCTAAACCGCCGGTCTACACGAAGGCAGCCAGCAAACCCCATTGGATAGGATACCCCGAGGACTAGCCTGCTAGGGGCACCAAGGTTCCATAAGGGAAAAGACAGAGAGATGAAGCCATTGATGATGGGAGCATCACCCCGAGGACTAGCCTGCGAGGGGTGGACAACCCACAATTTGTGACTCATCCCGCAGAGGAACTGACCATCAGGAGAGTGGAGCTCCGAGGGCTAGCCTACGAGGAGCACCCGTCCCCGAGTCTCGATCGGGTCCTAGATTGTCGGGGCTGAGCTGATTGAGCTAGGACCCCATTATTGTCTGCTGTGGCCCCGAGAGGACGTCTACCATCAGGAGGTAAAGCCCCCGATCGCCTAGCAATTTCAAAAAAAGCAAGAGGGAATGTCCCCCTCCCCGGGTGGTCGGGACGATGAGAAAACCTCGGAACAGTTTGGATGATCGTGATGCACAGATGCAGTAAATGCATAAACGAGACGGGCTCGTTGCAGGGGCATATGCTCGAACAATTGGAAAGCAACGTTCAGGGGATGGACCCTATGCATGGCGGAAAGAGGCACGCGCAGAAGCACGACTCCATCCGAGAAGAGAAAGGGATGCGAAAACCCTTGAATCAAACGTGAGAATGATCGAAAGAAAAGCCCCCGGGGAGGGGGTGTCTCTGTAGCCCACGATGATTCAGGGCACGATGTAGACCTCGGAGAAACCGGAATTAGAGCTGTGCGGAGAAGAGCTCAGACACACGCATTGGCATGGATAAAAGAGGGGCTGAGGATCATTCATTCGATCTATTCATTTGAGCATTCACACGTGCATATATATTACCATCCCAGAAATGGGAATGGTTTAGCATTTACATGGTGAGAGTACAGCACCGGCACCATTGCTCGGTCGCCGTTCTACAATATCATAGGCAGAGGACGCTCGGAGCGCAACAAGAGGGGAAGAACAAAGAAAAGAAATCACGTAGAGGGGGGAGGAGAATCGACTCATATCATCGTCGCTCCTCCCCCCCTCGCTTACATTCGATGGGTGGAAGTCTCAGAAGAGAGATCTGCGGAAAACAGGAAAAGAATCAGCACCCGCGCCCACCTGTTCCTGAAACAGGGTATCGTAGAGGAAGAAGACGACCGGCCGAAGCTCCTCCGAAGGAACCCCAAGACTCTCTACTTCAGGAGAAAACCCTCTCGAGAAGCCCTCTCCCTCTTTTTTTCTTTTCTTCCTCTCTATATCTTCTGATCTTTCTTCTTGATTTTGCCTCTCTCCTCCCGTTCTCCTTTCTTCTGATCGAACTTCACCCATTTATATAGCAGGTTGGAGGCTCTTCATCCGACGTGCGCTTTGGCGCGCCAGGAGGAAGCTCCATTCTTTAGTGCGCCGGATAGGAGGACGCGAGGGTAGGTCTTAAGCGTCGGCCAAAGGGGCATTAGGTGGGGGGCGCGCCGGGATAAGGGCGCGCCGGGCTAACGTCCCTTGCGCGCTTCGAGACAGTCGACGAGTCGGGGATGATTCCGGGGATCACCGTGAACATTATCTCACCAATGCCCATCGAAAGCTTGACGAGGCGTTTTGTCGAAGCCCCTCGGTTGACGTACGACCATTCTCGAGACTCCATATAGCTTTAGTTTGGTCGCGCGGGTTTAACGCTGACATGGCCTTCGGCTCTACGATCCATGCCGTTGGCTCAGTCTGGCTCGTACCCAAAGCTCCCTAGGGGGTTGGATAACACCAGGGATAGTTCTACCTATGCTGGGTGATCATTCGGCCACTAACGGGCCCATCTTGGCGGGAAGCCGTACCCGTGCCGGGTGATCAGGGTCTTCTGCCGACAGAACCTTCGGCCCCCTTGTTGTGAATGGCCGAGGACGTTCTTCCTCCTCAGGAGAGTCACCAGGTAGACCGTCATCCTTGGTCAGGTGACGGATGTAGGGTAGCGGCATGACAGGGTCGATGCCGGATCATTGGGCAGGCTTGGTCGCACTGCCGGTTGGTTGTGGATTCATCTCGACTCTCCTGAGGTGAAGCCCCCGGTATTCACTTCAAGGTGACTCGGGGCCCTGGCAGCTTGAGGAGCCTTTAGTAAGTTGATCTTCATCGGCTTCTGTGCTTCAGTGGGCCGTATCATTAGTCTTTGCGGCTTGGTCGCCGAAGGATCATATTTTGGGTGCCAACAAATGCCCCCCAGACGTGGGTGTTGCGCATGAGGCACGAGTGTAGCAGGGCCAATGGATGCATTTCACCTGGCCTGACCTCCTCTTCGGTTGACAGGAGCTCTGGATGGCCCTTAATTCAGCACGGATGTTAATCCGGCGCCGTTTACATCTTAATACGGTGCGGCCTTGGGTGTTAACTCGTTAAATCGGCGCGGCCTTTACATTGGATTGGTTAATCCGGCGCGGTTCTTCCCGGCGGGCCTTTTGCTTCTAAGCTTTTTAATCCGGCGCGCTAAATAGCGCGCCGGTTTAACGGTGGGGAGGCCTCCCCTATATATCTCTTTCTCTCTTGTTTTCTTCCTTCATCGCCTTTCATTTGCGCATTTCTTTTCTGTCTCCTCCTATTTCTCTTCCTGCGGCGCCGAGAGCGGTGGCTTTTCCTTCGGGTGAGTGGGGGGATGCTGTACATTCGGGTTTCAAAACCCTTTCTTTGGGCCCCGGGAGGCTTCTGGCAGGGCTTGCCCTCGGAGCTATTTCCCCGGGTGTTCCTTTGGCCTCGGTGTAATGCCGATGGCTGCCTTTTAGGGACCGTTCCTCAGTGGACGCGCTCCCGCTTTTCTTTGGCAATCCCCTGTGCTGGGGAGACTCTGCCGAATTTTGTCAGAAATTCACCTTTGATCAGCTATCTTCTGACTTTAACTTTTGTTTGATATGCCTTTTTGCAGCTATCATGGCGTCCAGCTCTTCTTCTCACGCCGTAGTGACATGGGAGAATGTCAATTCCCTCGACTGGGGGCACGGCCAAGTGGCCATAGTTGCGGAGTCTTCGGATTCAGAGACAGACACTGTGGACACCAGCCGTCTTCTCATCCTCGGGGGTGACTCTTTTCATTATGACAGAGAGGGCGTGACCAGGAGGGATTATCCCAAGGACAAGCACCTGATGTCCCTTCTTCAACGCTTCAACCTTCTGGGGAAGAGGGATGTGTTCACCGTTCGGAAGGTCGAGCAGGCCTTGCTGGTGGAGAGAGACAGCCTGGCCGAATGTGTGATGCGGGGAAGACCCATCTATCTCCCCGGGGAGGTCAGGAAATGGAGCGTTGTGCTGGGGCTGCAAGACCTGGCTCCAGCGGACGGATTGCTAACCAGAGCTCCCGGCATACTCTTCGCAGTGGACTGCAGCTCATGCCATCGTCATCTTCCGGGTCGGCCGATGATATCTGGGCTGCTGTGGATAGCAGAGTGGAATTTGAACTGCCCGAGACGTCGCCACTGGGTCTTCAATCTTCAAATGACCTTGTGTGGCAGTTTTTTTTGGGGACTCTTCAACAGACCATAATGGCCAGCAGGGATTTAACTTATGTTCAGCTGAGGGGCTTGATAGAGCATCTTTCCCGATCGCTGTTGGCCTTTGGTTGCCCTATGGACGATTGGACTCCGCGGGTAGTCATGCTCCTGAAGTATGTAAACAGGAGGGAATTTCTAGGCGGGAAGCAGCTGACCAGCTGGCGGCCATATCATTGAAGCGGGCTGAAAGCCGAACGACCCTCATTTCTCTACAAGAGACTGCAGCTAGGATGAGGGATGAAGCCAAGGCCTCTTTACAACATCGAAGCTTCCTGACGGCCCGGATGGCGGCATTACAAGCCGAACTTTCAAGGGTAGAGGCCGAACTTGAAGAAGTAGATCGCCTGGGAGTCCAGAAGGCGGAGGATGCAGAGATGGCCGAGGGACAAGCTGCTTCCCTCGAGGAGAAGCTATCTGAGCTGGAGGCCACCGAGTTCGATTGCAAGAACTGACCCGCCATCCTTCCCTGGGTATTCCTGCGCTGGAGGACATCTTCCGACGCCCTCTGCCGTAGTCTTTTTTTCTCTTTATTTGCTCCCTTTTTGACGCACTTCATGTACTCCGGGGGATGGCCCGTGTAACATGTACCTTTTACTTCATAGTAATGGAAAATCTCCATCGTGCTTTTTGAATGAAGACTCCATCTTGTCATTATTCTTTTCTCTTCCATTCGCCCGTTGTTTCTAATCCGAGTGTATGAGTCACTAGGGCAGGAGAGCGCTCACGCCTTCAGCAAAGGGGTGAGGTGTTCGCTCCACCGCGCCGTGACTTTTCTCGAGACTAACAACGGCCTATGCCAGCCGAGAGTCCGGGGGACTCAAGAGGGTATATCAAAACTGGCGGGTAAGCGGTCCTGCCGAGGATGGCAAGACCCGAGAATGGGTAGCGACCGGTCCTGTCGATGATGACGAAGGTCGAAAAAGGGTAGACGGTCTTGACGATGATGACAAGAACCGGACTAGGGTAGCGACCGATCTTGCCTATAGTGACAAGGGTCGAAGAGGGTAGACAGTCTTGCCGATGGTGACAAAAACCGAGTAGGGTAGTGACCGATCTTGCAGATGGTGACAAGGGTCGAAGAGGGTAGACGGTCTTGCCGATGGTGACAAAAACCGGATAGGGTAGCGACCGATCTTGCCGATGGTGACAAGGGTCGAAAAGGGTAGACGGTCTTGCCGATGGTGACAAAAATCGGATAGGGTAGCGACCGATCTTGCCGATGGTGACAAGGGTCGAAAGGGTAGACGGTCCTTACCGATGGTGACAAAAACCAGATAGGGTAGCGACCGATCTTGCCGATGGTGACAAGGGTCGAAAAGGGTAGACGGTCTTGCCGATGGTGACAAAAACTGGATAGGGTAGCGACCGATCTTGCCGATGGTGACAAGGGTCGAAAAGGGTAGACGTCTTGCCGATGGTGACAAAAACCAGAAAGGGTAGCGACCGATCTTACCGATGGTGACAAGGGTCGAAAAGGGTAGACGGTCTTGCTGATGGTGACAAAAACTGGAAAGGGTAGCGACCGATCTTGCCGATGGTGACAAGGGTCGAAAAGGGTAGAACGGTCTTGCCGATGGTGATAAAAACCAGAAAGGGTAGCGACCGATCTTGCCGATGGTGACAAGGGTCGAAAGGGTAGAACGGTCTTGACGATGGTGACAAAAACCAGATAGGGTAGCGACCGATCTTGCCGATGGTGACAAGGGTCGAAAAGAGTAGACTGTCTTGCCGATGATGACAAGAACCGAAAAGGGGTGTATAAGTGGGATATCGGATGAAGGCTCCGCCTCGACCTCATGAATGGCCTTCTAGACGGAGGATGGTTCATCACTATTTATTATTTGTGCGAATTTTGTTCACATTACTGACCTAAGCGCCCTTTCAGGTTTTCGCCGAAGCCAGCCCCCTCTTGCTTTTGCCCGCGCGCCCTTTCGGGTTTTCTGGTGGCGGGGTACCCAATTTTGCCTGCGACGCCCTTTCGGGTTTTCGCCACAGCTGGGTTATAGCCATTTTTGCACTTGTCCTGATATGGGAGCAAGTCTGGCGGGGTATCTCTATTTTTAACCCCATTTTCTTTTCTTTCTTTTTTTTTTGAATTCAGGATGTAGAAGAACTAGACCTCAAAAATATTGACTGGCCTTGTCGATGATGACAGGGATTGGACCCTGCTTCGGTCTGTCGACACTGGTTAGATGTTGAAGCAAAGGACATGGTCTATTAACAAGGATGTAAGATCCGAGCTAAGGGTAAAGATCGACCGGTCTCGCCGATGATGACGAGGGTCGAATGTGGGTTTATTAATCTGCATAGGTTATTGCCGAAACAAAGGTGGGTTTATTAGCAAGGACGGAAGGTCCAAGTTTTAGGGGTAGGGATCGACCGATCTCGCCGATGATGACGACGGTCGACCATGGGTTTATTCATCAGCATGGGTCACATGCCGAAGTAAAGATGGGATTATCAACAGGGACGTAAGGTCCAAGTTAAGGGTAGAGATCGACCGATCTCGCCGATGATGACGAGGGTCGAATGTGGGTTTATTCATCAGCACGGGTCACATGCCGAAGCGAAGATGGGATTATCAACAGGGACGTAAGGTCCAAGTTGAGGGTAGAGATCACCCGACCTCGCCGATGATGACGAAGGTCGAATGTGGGTTTGTTAAAGGATTTCCAGTGGGACTTTGATGGTTGTCCCTTTCGGAGTTTCATTGGGTGGAGAATAGGAGAGGAATTTGGAAATTACCACTTTACTGACTCAAGTGCCCTTTCGGGTTTTCACCAGAGCCAGCCCCCTCTTGCTTTTGCCCGCGCGCCCTTTCGGGTTTTCACGCGGCGGGGTACCCGATTTTGCCTGCAGCGCCCCTTCGGGTTTTCGCCACAGCTGGGTTATAGCCATTTTTGCACTTGTCCTAATATAGGAGCAAGTCTGGCGGGGTATCTCTATTTTTAACCCCATTTTTTTATTTGTATAGGGTGGCAGGTCGAAGTGTAATGTTCGACGCCTGGTCGACAGTGGATGGCCCGTAGTGGCAACAATGTGAGAATGCCAGCTAGAACACAAAGCCTTTAGCCGACTCGGGTTTATTCGTTAGCGGGAAGATAATGCTAACGCAAGGAAGGGCTTTCGTGCCAATCCGAACGTAAGGCTCGTAATGGCGGTGTGGCGTATTCTTTTGGAAGCTCGATCAGGGCGGAATGCCACTAGACCAAGGAGAGGGTAGCTTGATCAGGGCGGAATGCCACTGGACCAAAGGGAAGGGTAGCTCGGTCAGGGCGGAATGCCACTGGACCAAGGAAAGGCAGCTCGGCTAGGGTGGAGTGCCACTAAACCAAGGAGAAGGGTAGCTCGGTTAGGGCGGAGTGCCACTAAACCAAGGAGAAGAGTAGCTTGTTTAGGGCGGAGTGCCACTAAACCACGGAAGGTAGCTTGGTTAGGGCGAAGTGCCACTAAACCAAGGAGAGGGTAGCTTGGTTAGGGCGGAGTGCCACTAAACCAGGGAGAAGAGTAGCTCGGTTAGGGCGGAGTGCCACTAAACCCAGGAAAGGGTAGCTTGGTTAGGGCGAAGTGCCACTAAACCAAGGAAAAGGTAGCTCGGTTAGGGCGGAGTGCCACTAAACCAAGGAGAAGAGTAGCTCGGTTAGGGCGGAGTGCCACTAAACCAAGGAGAGGTAGCTCGGTTAGGGCGGAGTGCCACTAAACTAAGGAAAAGGTAGCTCGGTTAGGGCGGAGTGCCACTAAACCAAGGAAAGGGTAGCTCGGTTAGGCTGAGTGCCACTAAACCAAGGAAAAGGTAGCTCGGTTAGGGCGGAGTGCCACTAAACCAAGGAAAGGGTAGCTCGGTTAGGGCGAGTGCCACTAAACCAAGGAGAGGTAGCTCGGTTAGGGCGGAGTGCCACTAAACCAAGGAAAAGGTAGCTCGGTTAGGGCGAGTGCCACTAAACCAAGGGAAGGTAGCTCTGTTAGGGCGGAGTGCCACTAAACCAAGGAAAAGGTAGCTCGTTAGGGCGAGTGCCACTAAACAAGGAAAGGTAGCTCGATTAGGGCGGAGTGCCACTAAACCAAGGAAAAGGTAGCTCGGTTAGGGCGGAGTGCCCACTAAACCAAGGAAAAGGTAGCTCGGTTAGGGCGAGTGCCACTAAACCAGGAAAGGGTAGCTCGGTTAGGGCGGAGTGCACTAAACCAAGGAGAAGAGTAGCTCGGTTAGGGCGGAGTGCCACTAAACCAAGGAGAAGGTAGCTCGGTTAGGGCGGAGTGCCACTAAACCAAGGAAAGGTAGCTCGGTTTGGGCGGAGTGCCACTAAACCAAGGAAGGTAGCTCGGTTAGGGCGGAGTGCCACTAAACCAAGGGAAACGTAGTTCGGTTAGGGCGGAGTGCCACTAAACCAAGGAAAGGGTAGCTCGGTTAGGGCGGAGTGTCACTAAACCAAGGAAAGGTAGCTCGGTTAGGGCGAGTGCCACTAAACCAAGGAAAAGAGTAGCTCGGTTAGGGCAGGAGTGCCACTAAACCAAGGAGAAGAGTAGCTCAGTTAGGGCGGAGTGCCACTAAACCAAGGAAGAGTAGCTCGGTTAGGGCGAAACGCCACTAACCAAGGAGGAGGGTAGCTTGATTAGGGCGAGTGCCACTAAACAAGGAAAAGGTAGCTCCGACCGATCACTCGGGACATGTCGGCTGCGCTGCATGATACAGCTTAATGTGTTTTTCGTTGAGGGGAGAGAACTGAATGACTCCTTTGTGGTCTACAAGGACGTAGGCACCCCCTTCATATACTCGGCGGACGATATACGGCCCGACCCAGTTTTCGACCAGCTTCCCTTTGGGGTTGGAGGCCATCACTTCTTTTCTTTTGACCATTACCAGGTCTCCTTTCTTGAATTCTCGACCCTTGACTAGCTTGTCAAAAGCACGGGCCATGCGAGCTTGGTAGAGTTGGATGTTTTGCTGTGCCCGGAGGCATTTTCCTTCGAGCTCAGCGAGCTCCTCCAATCTTCTTTCTGCATTGGTCTGCTCACCACTGACTAGTCCGTGCTGGATGGCAACTCGCAATGAAGGAACTTCAAGTTCAATGGGCACTACAGCTTCCGACCCATAGACGAGGGAGAAAGGTGAACAGCCGGTTGGGGTCTTGTAGACAGTACGATAGGCCCAAAGTGCTTCGTACATCCTTTCTTCCCAATCTTTTTTATTAGACTTGACAGTCTTTGCCAGCAATGTACATAATGTCTTATTAAAGGCTTCTGCGAGTCCATTGGCCTGAGGGTTGTAGGGGGACGATGTCCTCCAGTCGATTTTGTATTTGTCGGCCAGCCGATAAACCTTCTGGTTCCTAAAATGACTGCCATTATCAGAGATGATTCGGCTGGGGATCCCGAACCGAAATATTACATTCTGCCGGAAGAACCTTGCAACTAGTTCTCCCGTCACATCTCTTAGTGCTATTGCCTCCGCCCATCTGGAGAAGTAGTCTGTAGCTGCTAAGATGTATCTGCACCCTGATGAAGATGCTGGTAGCGGCCCTACTACGTCCGTGCCCCACTGAGCAAACGGCCAGCTTGGTAGGGTGGGATGCAATGGCACTGGAGGTCTCCTTGCCACATTAGCGTGTTCTTGACACTTCTGACAAGCTTTGGCAAACCTGCAGCAATCATCAAATATAGTGGGCCAATAGTAACCCAGTTTCTTTATCTCAATTTTCATCTTCGGGCCAGCCTGGTGTGCTCCAGCTGATCCTGCATGGACCTCCTGCATCACCTGTCCCGCTTCTGCTGAAGACAAGCAACGGAGTAGGACTTTCCTTCGGGCATCTGCCATAATTCGGAACAAGGTCCCGCTTCGCATCTCGTAAGAATCCTTGATCCTCAGGAGCTTCATCCTCTGTTCCTTTTCTTTTGGAAGTTGCTGGTGTTGAAACCAGTGTAGGAGATGCTCTCGCCAATCGGGCCGCTGAACCCCTTCGATGACTGCTACTTCCATTTCTTGTTCGTCGGCCAGGACCCCTGTTACGCTGGGGACCTGTCGGCGGTTGATCACTGTTATATTCAGGCTTGTGTCTGGCGGGACCGCCAATGAACTGGCCAGCTTAGCGAGGGCGTCTGCCTGAGCATTCCGGCCTCGATTGATGTGCTTGATGCTGATGAAGTAAAATCTTGACATCAGGCGAGTTGCCAACTGGTGATAGGGGAGGAGCTCTTGCTTTCGCACATCGAACTCTCCTTCAGCTGTTTTATAACTAGCATGGAGTCTCCGAATGCTTCCAGCATCTGAATTCCCATGGACAGAGCAATTTGCAACCCGATTATCAGGGCTTCATATTCGCTTCATTGTTGGTGCATTGTTTGTTTATGGAGCAGGATGTATGTACCACTTCTCCTTCTGGGGATTTCAAGACTATGCCTGCTCCTGCTCTGACCCTGGATGATCCGGTGGCAGAGGTGTCAATTCTGGAAGCGCCATCAAAGTATAGCTGCCATAGAGAGGGCTGTACTTGCACGGCTTCTAGGGTTTCATCTTCAGGAAGCTCCGGCTCCAACGGGCAATCCCCGGGCACTGGGTGCTCAGCGAAGAAGTCTGCAATAGCTTGGCCCTTGACGGCCTTGCGCGGCACGTAGGAGATATCAAACTCCATAAGGATTACCGCCCATTTGCCCAGGCGGCCTTTGAGTGCCGGTTGAGACATGATGTACTTCAGGGGATCCTCTTTGGACACCAAGCTGATTTCATGCGACAACATATAGTGTCGGAGCTTCTTAACTGCGAAGACCAGCGCCAGACAGATCTTCTCAATATGAGTATATTTCTCCTCAGTTCTGACCAGTCTCCGACTGAGGTAATAGAGGGCTTGCTCTTTCCCTTCTTCATTATTCTGGGCCAGCATTGCCCCCAGAGAATTATGTGTAGCTGCTATATACAGTATCAATGGTCGTCCTTTCACCGGTGCGCCCAGCACTGGAGGAGTTTTCAGATAGTCTTTAGCTTGTCAAAGGCCGTCTGGCAATCTTCATCCCAATAAAAGGTAATCTCTTTCATCATCAACTTGTGAAAAGGCTGACATCGCCCTGACAAATTGGAAATGAACCGCCGGATATAAGCTAAGCGGCCCTGTAGTGATCTCAGCTCGGAGATGTTCCTTGGCGGAGGTAACTCCTGAATTGCTTTGATCTTTGTGGGGTCTATCTCGATTCCCCGATATTGGACGATGAAACCCAGGAATTTTCCGCTCGACACTCCGAACGCACATTTCATGGGGTTCATCTTTAGCTCATGCTTCCTCAGCCTCTGAAAGACAATCTGGAGGTCCTACAGATGATCTTCTTTTCTTCTGGTTTTGACCACCAGGTCATCTATGTAGCATTCGACCTTGTGGTAGAGCAACTCGTCAAAGATCTTGGTCATTGCGCGCTGATAGGTTGCGCCAGCATTCTTCAGTCCGAACGGCATTCTCTTGTAATGATAAATGCCTTTAGGGGTTCGGAAAGTAGTATGGACTCGGTCATGCTCCGCGATCCAAATCTGATTGTAGCCGGACGATCCATCCATGAATGATAGGGCCTCATGGCCGGTTGTAGCATCAATCATGACCTCGATTATTGGCACCGGAAAGTCATCCTTGGGGCAGGCTTTATTTAGATCCCGGAAGTCGACGCATATCCGGATCTGTCCATTCTTCTTTTTCACGGGGACGATATTCGCCAGCCATGTAGTGTACTGGTTTTCTTCAACAAATCCCACGTCAATGAGCTTGTCGACTTCAGCACAAATTTGGGTGATGAGCTCTGGCCTCATGCGCCGTGGTGGTTGCTTCACTGGCTCGGCCTCAGGGCTGATTGTTAGCTCATGTTGTGAGACAGCGGGGCTTAGACCTGGCATCTCTTTGTAAGTCCAGGCGAAGCAATCCCGGTACTCTAGCAGCAGCTGGATGTACAGCTCCCGTTCTTCTGGGGACAGTTGGGCGCTGAGGAAGGTGGGCCTAGGGTCCTCCTCATTTCCCAAGTTGACTTCTATTAGTTCATCGACTGTGGCCTGGCCTCCGTCTTCTATCTCCGGAGGTGCCGGTTGGAGGTCAACGAAGTCTGGAATACCATCTTGAGGGTCGAGTACTTCGACTTCCTCGTCGGATATCGCCAGAGCCTCACGAGGTTTCTTGATTTCTTGTGCTAGCGGCTGGGTGGATTGTTCTATTAGCAAATCCATTACCGTCGCAGCTTCCAAGGATGAGAGAGTAGCCTTGGTGTTTGTAGATAAGGTTGTAGCCATGATGGGCTGGTAGCTGTTTACTGCCGGACTCGGACAGCATACTGGTTTTATAGCAGAAGCTGAGGAAGTCTCGCCTTCTGGGACAGTTGTGTCTTCCGCAGAAGTGGCTTTTTCTTTCCTGGTAGCTGGCTCCCCTTGATTGGAGTTGACCAAGGCTTCCCTGATTGGCAGAAAGGGTGTTGAAGTTGTCATTAGTAGGACCCCTGTGGAGGGAGAGACTCCTACTTCTTGAATGTCTTCGGCTTCGCTGCTGCTAGCCGTATCAAATTCGGCTTGAAAGGCCGCTTCTTCAGGATGAACTTGCTCCCAGCATCGGCAAGGGGCCGAGGTTTCTACTTCTTGATTCCCGGACCGAGCCAGTTCAAGATATTCGGCTTCCACCGGATACTCATCAAAGGTTGCCCCCAGAGGGCTATCTTCAGTAGGATAGAAGGCGGAGATAGTATCCACCTCGTACCGCCCACTGTAATAATATTCCTCCAGGGTGAAGCCCAACCCTGGATGCTGAGAGACACGTCTCATTTCCTTATCCAGATTTGCAGGATACCACATCTTCTGGAAAGCTTCTTTGCGCTTTTGAGACTGATCGGGAGGAAGGTGTTGCTTCTGAAACATTCTGGCCATCCGATCGGTCGTGAACGCCAGACCTTGGACAGGAACCCGCGGGTTGGCTAGATCTTCAGGGAGGCTGCAGTCTGTGTCTTCCCGAGTGGGATGCTCCTCAGCTGTATAGAACAAGCTGCTGGGCCCATCTTCCTGTGTCACCTCCCAAGCTTTGAAAGGTTCGACAGTGGGGTCGTTGAGGCCGAGGACTGGCTTGGTGAGGCCGGCCGGGACTCCGATGCGGTCGCGCTGTCGATTGACCTGCACTTCCTTAGCTTTGGGATATAATGCTGGGGGTGTTACCCTGCCGACGTCTCCAGAAGCTGTGATGTGGGAGACCACCTTCGGCTTGACATATCCGCGTGGCGGTGGTGGATACCAACCGTCACCCGATCTATTCTTCGAGGCCCCTATGGGGGCTTTAGCTTCAGAAACCTTCCGGGGAGGCCCCGTATATAGGTTGGCGTCTGCCAAGTGACATTCAAATACCTCGAACGGGTGGAGATCAGCAAATATCCTCTCCTCCTTCCCTTGGAGGCTGTATTTGATGCATTGGTGGAGCGTGGAGGGCACCACCATATTCTCATGCAGCCATGGGCGGCCGAGCAGCGCCTTGTAGGAGGTGCGAGAGTCAATGACATGAAACTGTACTGTTGTAGTGAAATCTGCCAGGGTCAGCGTAAATTCTGCCACTCCCATAGATACTTCACATTTTTGGTTGAAGCCAGCGATACGCATATCCCCGACTTTCTCGAGATGCACATTAAAGTGGTGCCTCTCGTATATTCTGTATGGCAGGATGTTGACTGCTGCACCGGGATCAACCAGTATTCTGTTCAGCTCCCTTCCATTCAGGTGCCCTTTCATATACAGCGGCCTGTTGTGGCTGGCAGTAGGTAGTAGCATGTCTTCCGGAGAGAAGGTCATACTGGCTTCTGGTATAGCCTCGGCTATGCAGGCTTCAAAATGAGCAGGCGTCTGCAGAGCAGTGATGATCGCCTGTCGAGTTTCTTCACTCAAAGAGAGAATTTCCCAGATCGTAAATCGAGCGGGGAGCTTTTTGAGCAACTTCATTATTCGGCTCCCAGCCCGGACATTGGAGAGCTTCATCTCTTCAGCCCATCTGGGCTTGGGGAGGTTTTGATTTGTGGGTCCAGACGGACCTGCTTCATCTTCCTCGGACTCGGCATCCTCTTGGCTGGCACCGGCTGTCGGGTCTTCTTTATTAGTTGCTGTAGGGCAAGCTCCATCTGCATTTGCATCCTCAGTAGATTGCGCTGGCTGCGGGTGAATGGCCCCGGGTGTAGGGTTAGCCTCTTGACAGGGCTGTTTCCCCTTTGACATTTTCATAAATTCAAGGAATGAAGGGACTGCCTTGCCCCCACTTTTGTTGTATAGGCCTGACGGAGGGGGATTTGAACTCCCTTAACCTCCGGCGGAGGTGTCTTGTAGGGTTGCTCCCCTCTGAACATGATGTTGTGGTTGGGTGGTGGCTGGCGCCCCCATCTTCGGCCCGACCGAGTGGCATGTGCAGCAGTTGCGGCCTCGGCTTTGCCTCCCCCAGCATGGGGTGTGAAGCAAATTTCTTCTTCTTCCTCTTCTCCGGGTAGGTTCAAGAGTGCTGATAGGGTATTGCAGGAGACAACCTGTGCTTTATTGGCCCCAGCGGCCTTTCTTTTCTTCTTCTTTTGCTTTCTCTTCTTTTTGGTTTCTGCGGGTGCCTGCCCCCAGAACAGGCTGCCCTCTTCAGGGGGTGCTGCTTCAGCTTCCTCCACCTGTTTGAGTGAGAGTTGTTCCAGCTCTTGCCATGGGACGTGGTCCCGTACCAGCAGAGGTTTCAATTCGGGCTGCACATATTCATCCAGCCCTTCAATCAGGTGCTGTAGTCGAAGGACCCCAGGATTGGTTTCATTGATTACTGGCAGCGGAGTCTGTCTCCTCCTGTTAGGTGTATGTATTCTGATGGCTGTAGGTGGAGTGACCCATACGGGTGCTACCACTGGCGGAGCAGGCCGGGGTGTAACGCCACGGATATGTGCCCCCTCTTTCAGGCGGGGTGCCCTCTTCTTCTTGTGCTTTACAGGGATCTGCTGCCACCCCTGCTGTTCTTTCACGGGCTCCAGGAAATGGATTTCGTAGGTGCTCCGTGTGCTTGCTTCAGAGATCTCCTCAGGTAAGGCCTGGTAGAGGGAGACCATGTTGACTGCTGCTCTCCTGGGAGGAGCTTCATGTGGCTGAGGAGGGTCTACTTTGTACTCTCCCAGCTCTATTTCATTCTTCTTTACCATTCCTTCGATGATGTCTTTGAAAACATAACAGTCTTCGATTGGATGTCCCAACATCTGGTGGTAGGGGCAGAATCTTGGACTGTCTTTTCTTTTCAGGTCCTCCGGTCTTCTTGGCTCAGGCAGGGTGACCATGCCGTATTCTGTTACCCAGTCGAACAGGACTCGGGTCTTGTCCTTTGGAAAGGAGTAGGCTTTCTTCATCTTGTCCCTCAGCGAAGGACCTTCTTTGTCATCTAGAGCTTTTGCAGGCTGCGGGGGAGCCGCCTTCTTGCCTTTCTCCTTCTGCTGTTCGAACGCCTTGATATCAAGCGCATTCGCTTCTTTAGGTGTGGGGCGCCATTCCGCAGCCTTGCCTTTCTGGGCTGTGCTGGCAGTTGACGCCGGGACAGGCTTGGCTAGGAAAGCCTCCACTTCAGCCACCACATTATTCAGCCGGTCGAACGACCGTATTTCCATTCCAATCATCTTCTCCAGGACCTCCCTCCTGAGGTTTTGTTTGCATATTTGTACCGCGTCCTCCTGATGCGGGGGCCGCTTGCATCTCATTCCGAGGTTCCTTCACCTCTTGATGTAATCAAGGGCTGTCTCATCTGCCCTTTGTTTTATTGAGTAGAGTTCGGCCACTGTGACCTCCCTCTCTGTGACATGGAATCTTTCTCTGAACTTTCTCTGCATATCCGACCAATCACTGATTGACCCGGCGAGAGGCTAGAGTACCATTCAAATGCGAGCCCTGTCAGCGAGGACCCGAAGAACTTCAGCAAATATGACTCGTCGGTGGCCAGATCACCCATAACGGTCATGTAATATGCAATATGCTCTTTAGGGGACGCTTTCCCGTTGAATTTGTCAAACTTAGGCGGCTTGTTGACCCCCGGGGGAAGTCGTTTAGCCGCATGGTGTTGCGGGTAGGGCACCCGATAGGCATCAAATGCGACATAGTCACCTTCACTTTTCTCTGCGAGCTTCAGCTCGATCATCCTCTCCACCATCATCCGGTTCACGACCGTGGGGTCAACCGGTTCTGGATAGAAGTGTGCCGGCTGCAAGTATGGGGTGACCAGGGTGGTCGCCTGTGGAGGACGCAGCAGCGGGGGTGTCGGGTGCACCTGAGGGAGCACCGGAGGTAGCAGCGGCTGAGGCTGTGGTGGCCGCTGTTGTGCTGTCGCCATGCTTGGCTCTGACGGCTGGGACAGTGTATAGAGCGGTGGAGGGTCGTCACGACGAGCCGCTCCCCGAGATGACTCACCCTGGACTTCGGGTGGTTTAGAAGCCGATGAATGTTCAGTCTTTTCCATCAGCTGCTTCTTCAGAGAGTCTATCTCCCGTTGATATTTTTGTAGTAGCATCAGAACTGATGGGTCTATAGTGGTGGGGATACCCTCTGTTGTCTCCCCGGACGTACCCTCAGGCAGGATGTCGAGGAGGACGTCGTCTTCTTCTTCCGCCGTCACCACATTAGCGGTCAAGACGGGGGCCTTGTCATCCCAGTGGGGATAGACCTGGGGCTGTTTCCCTTTAACCATCATCAGAAGCTCTCTTGCTGCTTCTGTTCTGCGGGTAGTTGGCCCCGGCCGTGCGGCCAATTGAGCCAATTCTTGGGGGTCTTCAGGAAGCTCCCCATATCGGTTAGATATAACAGCCATGTTGCAGGTGAAAACCTGCATCCTTCTCTTTTGTTGATAGACCCTCCTTCTGGCTTGCTGCGGAAAGGTCAGCCTTTCGAACACAGAAACTCTTCTTCTTTCTTCTCGCTCGGGGAAGACTTCATCGGCTTCGACCTCGAAGCCGTCATTATATCCATTGTCGTCGACTGACGACACCATCATTCTATCTCCCATATTTCCTTCATCTGCCATTGATGGGCAGTAGTCTTCCTCAGTGGCGACTGTCTGCATCAGCCGCTGCTGTCCGAGTGAGGGGTTGCCTAAGCCTCGGAAATAATTTCTGACCAAGCAGGTCATCTCTTCTCGACCCTGTTCTTGATGTAGGACGGGGGGTGATTGTCGACCTCCAGCGGGAGGGATATAGGCCAGCCGAGCTTTGTCAGCAGGCTGTTGGAATCTTCGTCCCGCAGCAGGGACGTTGGCTTGACGGGCCGCGGCCCGGAAACTTCTGTGGCGCGGAGGATCCGCGACCACCTCTTCTTCCTCCTTCGGGGGCAGGCCCCTTTCTCTTCTCACTTCCGCCTCATTGTTCACAAGATGACGGCAGATGGGTGTTAGCTGGTGGGCAGGTCGGGTC
The DNA here is from genome assembly GCA_022559845.1 of Amorphophallus konjac. Lineage (NCBI taxonomy): Eukaryota > Viridiplantae > Streptophyta > Magnoliopsida > Alismatales > Araceae > Amorphophallus > Amorphophallus konjac. The sequence continues at coordinate 154,816 of JAHNEJ010000056.1, forward strand.
CGCTTGGGAACCCACACCTGTTTAAACTTCCTCGGCCTGGGTGCCGGGCTTTCCTGGCCATAGTGGCCGGCTTCTTCTATTTCTGCCCTCCTTCCGGCGAGGGCCTGATAGGCATTGTGGACAGGAATGTTGGGGATGACTCGGTCTGGGGTCACCCGTGCAGTGCGTCCGTTGAGGAAGACGCGCATACCTCCAACTAGCATAGATTTCCCGGACTGAGACAGAGTTCCGGTGATTACAGCAGCATTCTTGCGGGCCTGGCGACGCTGGCGTCCTCCAGGGTGTTTGTTGATGACATTGGGGTGGGTCCCACGTATGACGTGGTGCACCAGACAGTTAGCGGCCGGGGCCAGACTTTCGGACAAGTCTTTGCAGCAGGGAACCTTCAGAGGCTCCATTTTCTCTACAGCTTCCTTGACAGGTTCTGGGGCTTCGACCTCCAGCATATCTACAAAGGCTAACCCCAAAAAGTTGGGAAGCCCACAGCGGCAGGGAAGCTGCCGAATTCCATGGGTACCGCCAGGTACCCTTGCGCGTGTCCAGCGACTATCGACAGATCGAAGTCAACGCCAGTTATCCCGTTGATCGTCATTGATCTGCCTGCAAAGACAAACGAAGCAATAATCAGTAGCCTTTGAGAGGGCTTCGAAGCCCGAATATCCCGGCAAAGAGATGAAAGGTGACACTGGTCCCACCGGGCGTGCCAGACTTGTTCGCGACCTTTTTCTTTCTTTCGCGGGTCGATCGACCAACTGACTAACTGGTAGTCAAATGATCGATTGACGACGCAGGCGTGCCAGTCACATGAGTGACGATTTTATGATGCGCTCATTCTGACCCATGTCGGGCGAATGTGAGGTTCGGTCGGGACCAGCAGTCCGCCATACCATAAAGGCTATGGCGTTAATTACATCCCCCACGAGGAGGGAACACCTTTGATTAATTACCGAGATAGCGGGCTGTCGAAGCCGAATTAAAAAGAGCTACATGATGATCATGACGAAGCATGCAGGATGCATACATTTATCGTGCAGAAGATGCATAATTCATAGGATTAGAGATCCTCGATACAGGCGGAGGACGTAGGTCGAAGACCACCGTCGCGCATAGCGTAGACTTCCGATCAGACGTAATCCGGTCTTCTATCGACGCCATTTAATATACCCGAGGATCTATGCATGCATGCACACATGACGTTCATGACTATATTAAGCATGACATAAAAGTACATGAAGCAAATGGTGATCAACCACGTTTATTACTCCCCATCGAGAAGAGGGGAGGCAACACAAGTGTGATAGCGAAAGCACAATGCTAACGGACATGGTAATGAAGATATGACAACAATATAGTTCGGGCTCGCTTGGCCCCTCCCTTATTCAATTTATTACCCATTGTGATTTATTAACGCCAACCCCGAGGGACGAGATCCGCTCGGGGGCAAATGAGCGATTAAAGCAACAAGAGGTTTCAAAACCGGCGCGACCATGTAAGGAAGGTTTATACGGCGCGATAAAACGTAGGTATAGCGGCTAATACGGCGCGGCCATCATGGATGTTAACACGGCGCGAAGACTTTGGGGCGCGCCGGTTTAGGGCGCGCCGGAAAGGCGCAAAGGAAAGCTTTTTGATTATGAGTCTAGCGTTAATCCGGCGCGGGGGGGTACCGCGCCGGATTAGGGCGCGCCGGCTAAGGCCGCGCCGTTCAACCCACCTTTTTTTTATGAATTTCGCAACTATTGAGCTTGTTAAGTTTTTGGTGAGGATTCTGAAGTTATTTGGGGCCAATTGCTTATTGAATTGAAGTCCAGAACTCTCCAAGAATGACGTGATAAGCCAGTGCGAGGTTACTACTCGAGCACCGGGATAATTGGGTCCAAAATGAGTATTTCGTTATGGTTTATTCATTATTAATCTGTCCAGAATTGGACAGCATCTCCCCTGAACCTGAAGAGTTGCAGGGGAGAAGCGGGGTCATGTTCACTTATGGAACAAGCCCCTAAACCGCCGGTCTACACGAAGGCAGCCAGCAAACCCCATTGGATAGGATACCCCGAGGACTAGCCTGCTAGGGGCACCAAGGTTCCATAAGGGAAAAGACAGAGAGATGAAGCCATTGATGATGGGAGCATCACCCCGAGGACTAGCCTGCGAGGGGTGGACAACCCACAATTTGTGACTCATCCCGCAGAGGAACTGACCATCAGGAGAGTGGAGCTCCGAGGGCTAGCCTACGAGGAGCACCCGTCCCCGAGTCTCGATCGGGTCCTAGATTGTCGGGGCTGAGCTGATTGAGCTAGGACCCCATTATTGTCTGCTGTGGCCCCGAGAGGACGTCTACCATCAGGAGGTAAAGCCCCCGATCGCCTAGCAATTTCAAAAAAAGCAAGAGGGAATGTCCCCCTCCCCGGGTGGTCGGGACGATGAGAAAACCTCGGAACAGTTTGGATGATCGTGATGCACAGATGCAGTAAATGCATAAACGAGACGGCTCGTTGCAGGGGCATATGCTCGAACAATTGGAAAGCAACGTTCAGGGGATGGACCCTATGCATGGCGGAAAGAGGCACGCGCAGAAGCACGGCTCCATCCGAGAAGAGAAAGGGATGCGAAAACCCTTGAATCAAACGTGAGAATGATCGAAAGAAAAGCCCCCGGGGAGGGGGTGTCTCTGTAGCCCACGATGATTCGGGGCACGATGTAGACCTCGGAGAAACCGGAATTAGAGCTGTGCGGAGAAGAGCTCAGACACACGCATTGGCATGGATAAAAGAGGGGCTGAGGATCATTCGTTCGATCTATTCATTTGAGCATTCACACGCGCATATATATTACTATCCCAGAAACGGGAATGGTTTAGCATTTACATGGTGAGAGTACAGCACCGGCACCATTGCTCGGTCGCCGTTCTACAATATCATAGGCAGAGGACGCTCGGAGCGCAACAAGAGGGGAAGAACAAAGAAAAGAAATCACGTAGAGGGGGGAGGAGAATCGACTCATATCATCGTCGCTCCTCCCCCCCTCGCTTACATTCGATGGGTAGAAGTCTCAGAAGAGAGATCTGCGGAAAACAGGAAAAGAATCAGCACCCGCGCCCACTTGTTCCTGAAACAGGGTATCGTAGAGGAAGAAGACGACCGGCCGAAGCTCCTCCGAAGGAACCCCAAGATTCTCTACTTCAGGAGAAAACCCTCTCGAGAAGCCCTCTCCCTCTTTTTTTTCTTTTCTTCCTCTCTATATCTTCTGATCTTTCTTCTTGATTTTGCCTCTCTCCTTCCGTTCTCCCTCTTCTGATCGAACTTCACCCATTTATATAGCAGGTTGGAGGCTCTTCATCCGGCACGGGCTTTTGCGCGCCGGGAGGAATCTTCATCAATTCATCGCGCCGGTTTAAGACGCCATCCAATAGAGTGACTTGCGCGTCGGGATAAGAGCCGAAGATAAGGGGGCGCGCCGGCATAAGCGCTGAAGGTAGGGGGGGCGCGCCGGAATAAGGGCACGCCGGGCTAGCGTCCCTTGCGCGCTTCGAGACAGCCGACGAGTCCGGGGATGATTCCGGGGATCACCGTGAACATTATCTCACCAATGCGCATCGAAAGCTTGACGAGGCATTTTGTCGAAGCCCCTCGGTTGACGTACGGCCATTCTCGAGACTCCAGATAGCTTTAGTTTGGTCGCGCGGGTCTAACGCTGACATGGCCTTCGGCTCTACGATCCATGCCGTTGGCTCGGTCTGGCTCGTACCCAAAGCTCCCTAGGGGGTTGGATAACACTAGGGATAGTTCCGCCTGAGTTGGGTGATCATTCGGCCACTAACGGGCCCATCTTGACGGGAAGCCGTACCCGTGCCGGGTGATCGGGGTCTTCTGCCGACAGAACCTTCGGCCCCCTTGTTGTGAATGGCCGAGGACGTTCTTCCTCCTCAGGAGAGTCACCGGGTAGACCGTCGTCCTTGGTCGGGTGACGGATGTAGGGTAGCAGCATGACGGGGTCGATGCCGGATCATTGGGCAGGCTTGGTCGCACTGCCGGTTGGTTGTGGATTCATCTCGACTCTCCTGAGGTGAAGTCCCCGGTATTCACTTCAAGGTGACTCGGGGCCCTGGCAGCTTGAGGAGCCTTTAGTAAGTTGATCTTCATGAGCTTCTGTGCTTCAGTGGGCCGTATCATTAGTCTTTGCGGCTTGGTCGCCGAAGGATCATATTTTGGGTGCCAACACACGCACATGCTGTTCGGCTTGAAAAATGCTGGGGCAACATACTGGCATCTCGTCAACTGTATGCTCGATGCCCAGATCGGCCGCAATATGAACGTTTACATCGACGATATGCTCGTCAAGAGCTTTTGTGCGGTTGAGCACTTAGAGGACCTGGCGAAGATGTTCGTGACACTCTGGAGGTACAATATGAAGCTCAACTCAGGCAAGTGCGCGTTCAGAGTCAGGTCGGGTAAGTTCCTCAGTTTCCTAGTGATCCACCTGGGGATCGAAGTGAAACCTGACCAGATCTGAGTAGTGCTGGAGATGAAGCGGCCAGAGCGAGTAAGGGACGTGTAGTGCCTCACTGGTCGCGCGGCACCCCTGCTCGATTCCTATCCAGGGCCGCTGAGAGATACCTCCCCTTCTTTCAGCTCATCAAGTAAGCCAATAAGTTGCCAGAGAAGAAGGGACAGATGGATTGGGAGCAAGAGTTCGAGTAGGCCTTTACAGATCTAAAGCGGTATCTATCCTCACCTCCGATCCTCTCCAAGCCCGGTGATGGGGAACGGCTACTCCTGTATCTGTCCGTGACGCTGAGCACACTAAGCGTAGTGCTCGCCCGAGAAGATGACAAGGTCATGAAGCCGATATACTACGTGAGCCTAGCACTTTAGGGGCATGAGTTCCGGTACTCATGGACGGAGAAATTTGCACGCGCCCTGGTAATGGTAGCACGAAAGGTGCGACCGCACTTTCTCTCCCATGCAATCACGATCCTTACCGATCAGCCCTTACACCAAATCCTCAAGAACCCCGACACTTCAGGGAGGCTCATCAAGTGAGCCATTGAGTTGGGGGAATTCAACATTAGCTTCCGCCCGAGGACGATGATCAAGGCTCAGGCATTGGCAAAACTTCATCACCGAGTGCACACTCGCTGAGGAGGAACTGTCCGAGCAGTCCCTCGGACCTGCATGGGAACTTTATGTGGACGGTTCATCCTGCGCGACTAGCAGCGGAGCGGGCCTGGTCCTCTTATCACGGGAAGGAGTAGAGTTACAATATGCCCTGCGTTTCAACTTTTCGGTCACCAAAAATGTGGCCGAGTACGAAGCCTTGTTGTCCGGCCTCCACATGGCAAAGCATCTCTGGGCAACCAACCTTCAGGCCTACAACGACTCCTTGCTCGTCACCAGTCAGGTTCGCGGAGACTTTGAGGCTCGGGAACCAGCAATGGTCAAGTATCTCGAGAAGACAAAGGAGGCCACATTGGGCTTCACCCTCTTTGAGATGGTCCACATCCCGAGGGCAGAGAATGTTCGAGCTGACGCTCTCTCCCGCCTGGCATCCTCCACCTCTGTCACAAATTCGAGGGCAATCCTCGTGGAGGAATTATGAGCATCGAGCATTGAAGAACATGATCCTCAGGTGAACGCCATAGATTATGAGCGGTCATGGATGGACCCCATCATCGACTTCCTCCTGCGTCAGCATCTCCCCGACGACCGATCAGAGGCTCACCTCGTGCGAGCATAAGCGGCACACTTTACGGTCGTCGACATGAGATTGTTCAGACAGTCGCTCTCCGCTCCCCTACTAAAGTGCCTGTTTCCCTCCGAGGCTAAACAAGCAATCCAGGCGGTTCATGAAGGCCTCTATAGAAGCCATATTGGGGGACGAGCACTTGCCAGAAGCTTGATTCGGCAGGGATACTGGTGGCCAACTCTACAATAGGACTGCCTTAACTATGCATGGAGCGGTCCCCAATGCCAATGGTTTGCAAACTTACACCACCAGCCGGCGACGCAACTGCACGCCCTAATAGAGCCTTGCCCATTTGTTCGTTGGGGGGTAGATATATTGGGCCCCTTCCCAGAAGCTCAAGGGAGGAAGAAATTCCTCATCGTCGCCATAGATTATTTTACCAAATGGGTCGAGGTATAACCCTTGGGGAAGATCATAGGTGAAGCAACGTGAAAATTCATCCTGCGTAACATAATTTGCCGATTCGGGATCCCGCGCGTTATCATCACTAACAACGGCATGCAGTTCTCCAGTACTGTCTTCCAAGAGAAGTGCTCGAAAGCTGGGGATCTGAAATCACTACACTTTGGTAGCCCATCCCCAGACAAATGGCTTAGTGAAGAATGCTAACTGAACACTCCTTCATGGCATCAAGACCCGCCTTGAGCAAGCAGGCGAGTCACGGGTGGACTCTATCTCGAGTGTCCTATGGGCACACCGGACCACTACTCGAGCTGCCATAGGAGAAACACCCTTCCACTTATCCTACGGGGCCGAAGCGGTCATCCCGGTCGAGATCTCTAACCCATCACTGAGGGTTAGCCAATTCGACAAGGCAAGGAACAATCAAGCAAAGCGGGAGAATTTGGACCTGCTCACAGAGGAGAGGGAGCGCGCCCAGGTTTGGCTCATCGCTTACCAACAACGGCTGGCACAATACTACAATGCCCGAGTCAGGGAGTGCCACTTCCTCCCTAGTGACCTTGTTCTGTGTCAGGCTAGTGTTGCTGACCCTAGAGCCGCTGCAGAGAAGTTGGCCTCAAACTGGGAAGGCCCGTACCAGGCGACAGAAGTGCTCGACAAAGGTGCATATAAGTTATCAGCCTTACACGGGTGAGAAGTTTCATGCACTTGGAATTATGTAAACCTTAGAACATTCTATCAATAATTGGACAAAGTTGCTCCTTCCCGTCTCGTCATCCGTCTCCAGCACCCAATGAGTCGTGCCTCGAGTTCAATAGTTGGTGGCTTCCGAGCCTCCAAGAGGCGAGTGGTCACGCTCCCCTCCAAAATCATCAAGGGTGGCTTCCGAGCCTCCAAGAGATGAGCAATCATGCTCTCCTCCAAAATCGTCAAGGGTAGCTTCCGAGCTCCCAAGAGGGGGTAATAATCCTGATGCGAGACGAAATGCGACTCGAGACCAATTTGATGCAAATCTGGGACTCTAGGCGACGATGCGACTCATTGGACGATGCGACCAGCAATGCCACGAACAATAAAGCTAACTAGACTCGACACCAAGAGATCCTACGGGGTATATGCCTTCAACAAAAGTGCAAGCTCATGATTCATCCCAAGCAAGGGAAACGCGTGGATCTGCGCAGTTGAGAAACCGACAGTGAGTCAAGGGTGGTCAGCTCACACAGAGCGAAAATGTATCTCCAGGCTCGGGGCGTGGGGAAGACTTCCCGGCCAAGATGCGTAACTCCCGGTACAGTAAATATTATTAATTACAACATAGAAATTACGGCACACTCCACGCATGGAGGTAAAGGGCTACAACAGTAATCTAGGAGCGCCGATCTTGGGTTGACGGGCGGCAAGCCGGAGGGGCTCTTCGGGCGGAGGCGGGCTGCGGGTTCGGATTGGTTCGGTTCAGATCTGCCGGACAACAAGCACGTGAAACACGTGGGACGGCGGCTTTCGGTCAACTTCTGGCCACGACGGTTGGCTGGGACGTTGGTGAGAGGTCCCTCTTCGATCCCTGAGGTCGGCGGTGGCTGGATCATAGCCGAAGGACCGACGGGGATTTCAGATCCCAGACCTGTCTCGCAGTCTTGTGACTGGGTAGATCTGCGCGACCCGACGAAAATGTTGCTGTGCTCGAATCTGGAGGCGGATCGGAGCGAAACCAACGCCGTTGCAAATTAGACTTAAAGAGCTATACCATATGTGAAATTGGCAACCATCCAACGGTCGGATTTACCATGAGAAACTCTGCACCCCTGTGCTGGTTCTGGCTCGGATGACAGGACAGACTATGACAGACTGTGATCTGCCTGATTATGGGGTTTGACTGAAGGGGAAATGATGGATTTGGGCAATGGGATTAATATGGGTGAAAGAGGGGGATGTGAGGGACGTGCACAAAAATTTTGGTGATCATCTGAGGTGATTTAGGGGGTGAGAAAATTGATTGTGCAGGGTTCTGTCTCGCAGATCTGCAGACAGGCAGATTGCGCGGGTGGAAAGAAATACTTGGGAGGAGGGGCAAACGGGAACGGATCGGCGTGAAATTTAAACTGGGAAGAGGGGACAACGTGGGGAATGATCTATCAAAATTTGATGATCATCAAATGGCTGGATTTGTCAAATCAACCTTTTCTAACTAGACTCGACACCAAGAGATCCTACGAGGTATATGCCTTCAACAAAAGTGCAAGCTCACGATTCCTCCCAAACGAGGGAAACGCGTGGATCTGTGCGGTTGAGAAACCGACAATGAGTCAAGGGTGGTCAGCTCACACTCATGCAGAACCCAAATAACTCAATGATAAAATATAAACTAAAAATGTTAGATGCCTTGCTTCGATGTCCCCATCAAATCCTCTGCTCCTTTGGAGACGGATGTACGCCTACCTCTAAAATCACCAAGGGTGGCTTCTGAGCCTCCGAGAGGCGAGCAATCGCACTCCCCTCTAAAAATTATAGTGGCTACCTAGCCTCCAAGAGGCAAGCATTCACGCTCTCCTTAGAAACCATGGTGGCTACTCAATCTCCAAGAGGCGAATAATAATCCTCTTATCTTCGGGAGATGGACGTACACTCACCTCCAAATTTGCCAAGGATAGCTTCTGAGCTTCTAAGAGGCGAGCAATTATATAACGATCCAAGATTTGGATACCGTGTCATACCCGATACCATTTAGTTCTTATGCCGCCACCTACGAGCTGGGAAGCTTGGAAGGGTTATTTGGGGTGTTGTGGTTATGGATTGAAATTCAAATAATAGTAGGAAGTATATTACATCACTAATTAATGAATGGGTAGAAATAAAATGAACTTATTACAATTAAATAACTTAATTATAGAGTCCAGTCCACAAGCATAGTCAACAAGAAAAGAAACGTACATTGCTACTGGGCATACCCCGGCACTGGCAAACTGGCTACTAAAGATCTTCTGACTGGGACGCAGCACCTGGAGGAGAAGCGCTGCACCTGAAAAAGTAGGAAGTGATCCTCATCTCATTGGCTTAGTAGAGGTCCCGCAGATCTCTACCACAATAAAGGCGGTAAGTAGTAACAACAGTAACAGTAATAATAACAACAATAATAACATAACATAACAGCAACGGCCGGAACAAGAAGAATGGTAAACGAGGGAACTACGGAACTTCTAGGCTACTCCGACTCTCGTGGTCGTAATAACCCATCCTCCCTGATGGAATGTCTAACAAAGCCACGCGGCCAAATGAATAACCTTTACCCCCGGGAGGACAACTAGACACTGGTAAACCTCAGTCTCGAGCTAGGACTAGTGAGAGAACCATGCCCTTCACATAGGGCGACACCAGCCCGTCCGCTGGAAGGGCCATCGACAACACTGTCAGTACGTCAACCTTACCGGCATAGGGTCTTCCACTCGAGTATACACAACAAGGTCAGATGTGTCCACTGACATCTTATACTGCACCAAGGGCTCATATGCGCGCACATTACCCACACTCGATCTCGGGAGGAGCAGAGGAGACACACACACACACACCACACCCTGGGATTGGCTAGGGCCCGTGCCTCTGGGTCCCACAACACGGCCATATCCGACTACCGGACACGGGGTACGCGCCACTGCACCCAACATCAACGTACACTTGTCCAAACTAAGGTACATACGCTCAGGCGATCTCGCCTCTACAAGGAGCATTGTATGCATAAGGCGATCTGGTCAGGTCCAATCACGACGTGCCCTACAGGCAGTGATCGAAAAGCACTATCTTCTGCGATCTCTTAGGAATCCCGAGAATATGCGTGCACATGCACCTGAACCACAGTATACCTCGGAACATCTCTACCAGCTACTGATGAACCATCTAGGGGCGGATGATGGAAACTCGTGAATATCGGCCCACCGACTCATATGAGAATACTTAGTCGCAATTACAGTACTCACGCGGGGATACCCTTCACGGTCACAGAACTCTTGCGGGGATAGTCGTCAGCTAGCGCTCAATTACGCAAAGATGACTGCCCACACTACAAAAATCACACATGGATGACCCACACTAATTATACAAGAATGGTAGAACACACGGAATCATGTGGACACATGTTCTACGAAGCCACGTCCAACACGGACACCTCGGGGTGCTATACGAAAACGGGGGAACACGGCACCCCGGGCACAAGGGATCTGGGCGGTCAAACCCCTGGTGGCCTAGAGGGCTGGGTGGCCAGGCCCCTGGCCGCCCCCCTGGCCGCCCACCTTGGGCCACCCTGTGGATTGGACGACAACCAGCCTGGCCGCCCAGTAGGCTGGGTTGGGGGCTGGGCGGCCAGCTCTTTGGCCGCCTAGACCTGGCATCAACATGAATCCTAGGCGGCCACTTCTGTGGCCTCCTTCTACCCTGGGCGGCCATGGTGCCGGCCTCCCAACAGACCTGGGCGGCCACCCCTTTGGCTGCCCAGACACTGGGCTACATAGAGTGAGAAAGAGAGAGCAGGGCGGCCAGGCTCCTGGCCGCCTACAGCCTGGGAGGCCAGGCTCTTGGCCGCCCAGAAGACCTGGGAGGCCAGGCCTCTGGCCACCCAGCCCTGGAAGCGACGATCGACCACCCCCGTGGCCGCCTCCTACCGAGTTTCACAGAAACTGACCAAACTCCACGCAGAGTTCAATCCCACACCTCATTTGTCTCGGAACGAAGGGGAAAATAGGGGGAATCAATCCCCGGGCATTCCAACATCTGGGAAACCACATTTAAACTATAGATTGATGCCCAGATCAGTCGAAAGCATTGCTCGTCCCCGAACATGAACATTCCAAAAAACATAAAATACTCCCGCTCTCGGCCTCACCGTAGCATAGAATCGTGTGGGAAATGCACGGGAAGAGTAGGGATCCATCCCCTACCTTCTTGAAGCCTTAAACCACCGTAATCTTGTAGAAATACCGATCCTCCCCACACGGTCGGCTCCCACGACCACGACCGTTCCCACCTCGCTGTTCACCGCCGCTCCTCGCATTCATCCTTACCGCACGCCACCGCCGTCGCTCCACCACGGACCCCCTCACTGCCGTTGGTCGCCGGAGGTGAGAAAGGGAAAGGGAAAGAGAGACGAAAGAGTGAGGGTGAGGAGAGACGTGAGAGAGATGATAGAACGGAGGGGGAGAGGGGGGGGTTAAAATTGGGTTTTTAATTTTTATTTTATATTATCTTTCATTCTATTTAGAAAATTCACATAAACTCTAAAAATTCTCAAAATATATATTCTAACTCAGAAAAATTCTAAGAAAAATTAAGGTTGCACCACACGCCACCATGGACCTGAAATAACTCACATAAATACCATCTAAAGGTCTAAAGATCCAATATTAAAGTCCAAAACCAATACAGACACGATTAGCAAACCGTGGAAACATGATCCGAGACCTGAAGACATTACAAGTTACGCTCCTCTCAGAAATCGTGATGGCTACTCAGCCGCCTAGAGGCGAGCAGGAACCTCTAACGACTTAGCCTACTCTACGAGGTAGACAAGCACTTCTTTTGAAGATGACGAAAATAGCGTGACAAAGGCTACTTAAAAGCGTGGCGTCCCATCCCTAAAGCACAGACCTAACATAGCCGCGAATAAGTCCTAAGAGAGGTCGGCTACAACTATAAAGCCCTCTAAGCAGAAGCAGGAACCAAGGATAAGAAAACATAAAATGAGACGAAGAAAGAAAGAGGTTCCCTTTTATTCATAGCAGGAAAGTACAGAAGACGTCAATCATCATCTTTAGAATTGTATGAGCGATTGGAGGGCCCCAGCAACCCCTCGTCATGCCGAAAGTGAGGGGACACCAACACCAGTGTGGCCCTCATGCCATCATGATGGCCATTGTACCAACCCCACACGAAATCCTCGTTGTCTTCATCTTGCTCGGTGGGCGCCACATGAGGAGGTTTGGACTCTGTTGGGACGCCGGTGGTAGGGACGAGACCCTTGGTGGACTCACTCCCCGATCTCGCTGGAGTGGGTCCAGACTCCGTCGCAATGCCGGTAGTAGGGCCAGAGCCCTTGGGGGGCTCGCTCTCTGGCCTCGCTGGAGGGGGGCCAGACTCCACCGCAACCCTAGTTGACGCACAGAGATCCTTGGGAGACTCACCCCCCACCGAAGAGACAGGGACTTGCTGAGACATGGCCACGAGGGAGCGAAGATAGACAGGAAGTAAGAGATATCGAGTGCCCTGGTGGGACCCTCCTCAAAGAGTAGCAGCGAGTTACTCCCCTCCAATGACGTTTAGCCTTCCTCAGAGAACCCAAGCATCGTAGGGAAGTAAGGGCCCATTAATAGAAAGAAGATAAAGAAAAATCAAGCAAGCGTTGAAAAAGGAAAGAAACAGAGTCTATCAAACATCCCATGACAAGAGAAGAATAGCAGAAGATGATTTTTTATTGATGTGGGGGTAGGTATAAGGGTTCACTCATCCTCCTTGGGACGGTACAGGTCGGGGGTAAGCTCGAGCACCCCTTTATATAGTAGAAGTGGTGAACCTTCACTAGGGCGTCACACTAGCCCTGGAGATACCCCCTCCGATAGTCTTCAGACCTGTCGCCGTTGTCGGTTGAAGACGAGCCCGACGTTGGGAGGGACTCCTTCCGGAAGCATGCCCATTAAGGGGAAGGCTCCCCCGATGAAGACTCAGACTTCTTGGACGACATCGTTTTAGAAAGTAGCTTTGCAAGACGAAGGGAGGTGTCGAGTGCCTCCAAGACCCCTCACAGATCTCCTATTTATGGGAGATAAGCGAAGCCTCCAGAGAGGGTCATAGATTCCCCTCCTCTCCTAATTCGACGTGAAGTGAAGCGGTGGGAATCCTGGGAATCACACCCTTCAATATCCTGCACTTCCCGAAGGAAGTTCAACCGCCGATTCATGCCCCCTAGGGAGTCTCAACGATGGAAAGTGGCCCAAGTCCCCATGGGAAGTATCTCGGATACCAGAAAGATAAGACATCCAAGGAGCAAGGTAAACGCCCTTCATTTCTAACAAAAAAGAGTACAAAGGAAAGGTCATGCTTGCTCGGGCATACACAAAGGTTACAAAAAAAAGGAAAAAAGGGGGGGGGGGTACAATGGAGGCCTCTAGCAGTGCGGGCGCTTCACCCTGACGTGCTCGCCCCGTCAGCCACCTGGGTGGGCAATGTGTCTTCGGCTCCGGGAACGTCTCCAAGCACTATCTATGATGGTGTAGGACTGTAGGGTCATTAGGAAAGACGATCAGCTCCAGATCCGCTAGATGCTCGGTCCCCACGCCTTTCTCCGCGGCCCCCTGCTCCTCCTCTCCTGGCTCTTCCTCCCCCTGGTCACCCTCGGGCTCGAACGGTGTAGGAGGCGACATAGCGAGCACCAGGACCTCTGTGGCATTGGCAGCCACCTGAAGAGCTGCCACCCAGCCATCCTTGAAGTCGGCGTCCCTCGCCGGATTATAGACCTCGACGGCGGCAGCGTTTAGCTCAGCCTCATATTCTGAGGACTCTCAAAAATGCTCTACAACCTCCTTGCCAGCTGTCGCCACCTCTGCCTTGGCTGCGACAACCATTGCCTCAGGCTCCACGATCTTGGCCGCTGCCACCATTGCCTCTTTCCACTCCAGGTCGACCGTAGCCTCTAACTCGACCGCCCGTTCCTCCGCCGCCTCAACTTGGCCCATCATCTATCGCCAGGAGTCCTCAGACACTTCGACCTACACACGGAAGGCATCTCGGTCATGCTCGGCCTCCACCAACAGGCGCCCTTGGGACTCCAGGGGGCCCTAGAGACCGACGTGCTCGGTCCTCATCTTCTAGAGTTGAGCCTCCAGTGATGATCGCTCGATATGGCTGTCAGCCAATTGTCGAGCGTCCTCCCAGAAATGGACCCCCCATAGACCGAGGACCCGCGCTATCAAGCATAGGTTCCTGGCCTACAATCTGAATAGTTCCCCGTCGATCCCCAGGGAGAGGGTCGCCGAGTGCTCCCTTGGCCTCAGGGACTTCTTCATCAATGCATAGGCCTCCATCTGGTGGGCGAGCACCCATGTGGCATCCTCAACCAGGGGAGAGCTGGGATCGGCGGCAAGGCGTGATGTTTCGCCCCTTTTGGTCGGTCCCTCAGTATGAACCAACGGTCCAGCCCCCGTCGACAGCGAACGGACGGGCGAGGATAGTACCGACAGTTGGACCTCTGCTGGGTCGGTCCCAGTGGCCGGAGGAGTTATGGATTGCGGAGGAGGGGACGCCCGAGCACGTGGCGGCTCCGTGGTCACCTGGTCGGCGATGTCTTTCTTCTTCTCTAGGCGGCACTGGTGATCCATCGTCGCTATAGCCCCAAGATCGATCACCATCGCTGCTGCAGCCCCAAGATCGACTCACCGACGCTTTTCCCTAGCCATCGGCGAGATCTCAATAGGCACACCCGACAAGCTCCTCAGACTACCAGAGATCGCTCTCAGGCTAGCTGCATGAGTGCTTGAGCCGGCGCCGGGCATAGAGACGCTGATCGCAGGGGATGATGATAGAGGGGGGTGCGACCCCTTCGCTTGAGCCACTGTGGGCAAAGGGTATGGCAGACGCCCCGGCTCAAAGGCGACTACTAGCTGAGGGCCATGACGGTCATCTGATCAGTAGCTGGCTCGATGTCGTCACATGGTCGGGAGACAAACAACAACAGCTCCACCATCTCAAACTACAGCTCTGGTGGTGCTGGAGCCCTTGCACCATGATGAGATGAATTAGAACTCAAAGATAGAGGAGTCAAGGAAATAACAAAGGTCGTACTATGAGGCAATGAGGGGTTCAGTCCTAGTTCCCGAAGGACATCGGGAGTCAACCTCATGTCGGCATCGCCAAGGGGGTGGCGAAGAATGGCCTTTATCGCCTTGGCTTCCTCGCTGGTCGGGGTCGACAACTGGTCACCCACATGGAGTCGGGGAATCTGAAAGAAGCCCCAATCACTAGCTCGGCTAGAACCCCCTACCTTCGTCAAGATGACAAATTGCTTAACACAGCATTTGATGTTGGACACGGTAGAGGAAACAAAGATGATGGACCTATTATTCTTGACTCGGAGGTAAAAGGACGGATGATCAGTGTCGGGACAGTGCTAGAGGCTATAGAATTGACGAAAAAGGTGGACAATAGGTGTGACCATTTCCGGTTGCAAATATACACAAAGGCGCAAAGAATGCGCCAGGAATTAGGGGAGAGGTCACATGTATACTTGCCGTAAAAATAGAGGACAGACTCTAGAAAGGGGTGAAGAGGAGAACGAAACCCTGCCCAGAAGGACTTTATGGAGATGCTAATGCCACCGGGGTGATAGCACCCCAGATACTCCACAGTGGTAGGAATAACAATATCGTAATCGGATGGTATCTGGAAGGCCTCCCAGAGGCCGTGGACTACCTGATAAGACACCAGGGGAGGAGAATGTGGACGGCTGGGACCAGCCCCAAAAGTACTCGGGACACTGGCACGGTTGACTTCTTCCTCCATGGAAGGTTCAGAACCAGAAAGAATGAGCCTCCTATGAGACGCCATGAGGTGCAGAAAAAAGAAGAGGAAGAAGGGTCCTCACCAGGGCAAAGAACAGGTACTGGGGAAGCGGCGAAAACCTATGCTAGAGATGAAGGAGACAGGTGAAACCTCTTGAGAAACCCTTCTGCCCTAATTTATAACCCCGAAGATGAAGTGGCCATCTTAAGAAGTCACGCGGATAGAATGTGACTGTCACCACCGAGGTTGGCAACAGAAAACCCAAGCGGCCGTTCGTGTCCGATTCTTTAGGCAAAAAATGGCCGCGCCATGATGATGGTGACGTCGTCTGACATCCCAATAGGGGCTGCCTTGCGAGCCAAGAACCACAGCATGTGACGGGGCCCACATGCTAGGGAGATGGATAGCACGGGAAGATCCTCCTAGAAACCTCCCCCGACTGGCTTGTTGGGAGTTCCTCTTGGACCCTGAGCATGCTCGGCGTCCGAGAGTGGGGGGCTAGTGAGGAGGGTAAAACCCGCCAGGCCCAGTACGGCCCATCAGTGCCAGGCCCGCGGTGGCCCGGCCTAGTTAGGTTCAAGGCAGGTCGCCCGATGGCTGGGCTGGCCGTCTGATGGCTTGCGGCCCAAGCCAGACGGCTCGATTGAGGTCCTCGAAGAATTTGCCAGTCCACGGGAAGTATCGACGAGGGCATCTCGGGCGCTGAGAAACTCTCCAAAATGTTGCACCCGCCATTATAAACCCTTCCCCGGTAGGGACGAGGTCACGCCTATAGTGCCGAGATCCTCGTCTTGAAGTCTCTCTTCCCAAATAAGTAGGTTCACAACGGGAAACTTCCCCCACGATCAACAAGGCATTACTCCACGACCTACGTCTTTCCCTGTTGAGGAACATAGCCTCACCGCCATGATGACCTATATAAATAGGCCTCCGATCAAATGTCAAAGGGGAGACATAGACAGATAGAGAGACAGACAGATAAAAAAGCTGAAGCACACAGGGAGAAACAAGACCCACTGTTGCGAGCACTCCCAACGCTCTCCGAGCACGCCCTGTGTCCCGCGAGCATTCTATGAGCACTCGCCAGACGCGACGAGCACTTCAGGGGACTGATCAGTTCCCATGCCTAGCCTCATCCATTCTATTCTCAAGTTCTCTCTCTCTCTTCCTCCTATAATTTTTCTCTCAGTGTGATCCTAACTTAAGTATCAGAGGGTTATCCCCTAGGGTAACACCCATGGCTCCTTCTGACATCGTGTCTCTATTATTTGTAGGTTTCCACGAGTGGCTCGACGATCTTCTCCAACAAACAAATCCTAAAAGTGTGGTACGAGATTTAGAGACCATTTTCCACCTTACATATGGTATATAGTTTTGTGTTGTAATTTTGCAAATTCATCTATGATTGGTTCTCATGTGTACTCTAGGATAACAAGAGTAGACCAACACAGGTGTTAGCAAATTGACGTGAAACGCTAGACAGAGGGAAGAGACCTGGGACATACCTTTTCGAAGGAGAGTTAGGCATTAATTATGAACTACATATACGCATTTGGGAGGAAATATATATATTTAGAAGAAAAATATTTTTTAAATAATATAGATACTAGGAATGAAATGTAAGTGTTCCAAATGTCATTCCAATGGTGCATATTTCATATCCAATATGTATATGCCATTTGTAAGATTTTTTCTTCTTTTCTCTCTCTCTCTCTCTCTCTATATATATATATATATATATATGGAGAGGGGGATTTCTGTAGCCCAATTAAGAGCAACCAAACTAGGCCCATCAGGACCAAACGAGGCTTAGCTCATCCAAGTGACAACCCTCTAGGGCCCACTTCGGTAAAAAAGCCCAATAAAGATCACTCGGGATCCCATCCTTCCTCGGCGGCCCTTAGGCTCGGAAGGCCCGAACGTCAGGATGGAGGAAGACCCACGCCTGAGCCATCCCTCCAGCGGGATAAGGGCAAGCGCTCCGCGCCTACTCCGATCTGACTGCATCCGAGCTATGCCTATCGCCCGGACAGGGCTGGCACTTCTCATGCTTGGATCGACTGACACGTGTTTATCCATACAGTGTTGAAAGTCCTTTATGAGCAAGAGTTCAGGGGGATAAGGGAGCCACGATCCCCCAAGGTCATGAAGAGCCCACGACGAGGACGTAACGATCCCATGACGAGGACGTAACGATCCCATGATGAGGACGTAACTCCCGCCTGAAACTCCTCAGCTTATGGGACTCATCCGGGGAGCTTGCTATATAAACCAGGGACTCCCTCCGGCGGCAGGTAAGGCTGATACATGCCTAACACTCCCTGAGCAGGAACCACTTCACCATCTTGGTGTTGGGGGGTCTCGCGCATTTCTTTCTACCTCCCTCAATACCTTCCACCAACACTCTACTGACTTAGGCATCGGAGGGTTTTCCCCAAGGAACCATCCCTAGGCCTCCTGATTCGTTTCCCTTTCTCTGCAGTTCACTATCCGGTGATCATCCTCCCAGCTCAGGACCAGCGCGAGATCACGCCCCTTCATCTGGCGCCGTCTGTGGGAAACGACCAAAGAGCCAATATGGTGAGAAGAAGTTCAGAGAGGAGGTCCACCGGCGACAGGGGAAAGGCCACGGCAGCGGTGGGGGAAGGCCCCTCACGAGCCTCCCAAAACCCCCCCTCCGATGCCAACACTCCCACCGACGGACCGCCCCCTCCTCCCACGGCGGTAGGGCTGCCGCTCAACGGCAGCACCGACGCCTTCCAAGCCCTCAACGTGAAACTGGACGTCCTCGTGGAACTCATGAGGACCCAGGCGGCCAGGGATGGAAGGTCACGCGCCCCTCCGGAGAGCCCTCCCCGTGAGAACGTGTCCCAGCACACCACCGGAGGCCGCTTCACCCTCTGAGGACAGCAGCTCATCCGCAACAAAGTAGGAGAACCCTCGCAAGCCCCCCCTTCGGAGCAAGAGGCTTCCTCCACGCCGAAGCGGGGCAGGCATGGGGCACGCCGTCCCCTCCCGGAGATCAAAGTCCCCAGGGAGCGCCAGGACAGCCTGCCTTCACGCCCCCTCAGCCCTACGGCGCAGCGGCAGTCGGAGCTATCCCTCCGACTGTAAGAATTTGAGAGGTGTTTCGCAGAGCAAGAGGGCGCCCTGCGAGCCCTGCAGAAGACCTCTCTGCCAGAGGACGAGGAGAGATCCCTGTTCTCCGACCATATCTTGAAGGTAGAGGTATCTCTCCGAACCTCCATCCCGACCTTCAAGCCCTACGACGGCCAGGGCGACCCGGCCGACCACTTCGACAGCTTCGACGCTCTGATGACCCTTCACGGAGCATCCGACGCCATCAAGTGCCGAGCCTTCGCGACCACCCTGGTCCAAGGCGCCCAAGCATGGTTCCGGACCCTCGCCCCCGGATCCATCCGAGACTTCAAGCAGTTCGGGCGAGTATTCAAGGAGAGTTTCGCCGGTAGCGGCCCCCAAGGTCGGTAGCGGGACTTTTGGCCCTCAAACAGGCGCAAGGGGAAAAACTTCGGGCCTACATCCTCCGATTCAAATCGGAAGCCCTGAGGATCCCCCGCCTGGACGTCACCTCGGCCATAACCGCACTGACCGGGGGCACCCACGATGAGAACCTCCACTGCGAGCTTGTCCTCCACCCTCCCTCGACCCTTGCTGCGCTAGTGACTCTGGCATTGCGCCACGCCGAGTGCGAGGAAGTGCTCAGTGCATGTCGAGACGCAACCGGCTCGGGTCGGGAGGGGGACAAGAAGCGGGCACTCGAGCCAAGCTCGGGCCCAGGGAAAAGGCGGAACCGAGACGGGGAACGCAAGGAAACGTCACGGAGGTACGAGCGGTACACTCCCCTAACCGCTCCAGTATACGAGATTTATGAAGACATCAAAGGCTCGGGCCTCCTCCGCCAACCCGAGCCAATGAAGTCAAAGAACCGCAGTCGCAACAAGCATTGCCGGTTCCACAACGACCACGGGCATCATACCGGCGACTGCCACCAGCTCCAGGACGAGATCGAGCGTCTCATTGGTCAGGGGCACCTCTCCCGGTTCGTGGCTGGGCACCAGGAAGACCGAGGCACCCCAGAGGAGATCGACAACGCCCCCCGAGGGGTCCACATCAACGTCATCGTCGGAGGAGCTGCATCAGGAGGAGACAGTGGCCGGGGAAGGAAGCGTCATGCTGAGCGGGCGAGCCGAGCCATCGAGCCTCCCAGGGCCCCGCCAAGCGAACCCCAGGTCATAATCTTCTCCGACCAAGACCTGGAGGGGCTGAGCACCCCGCACGACGACGCCCTAGTGATATCGGCCACAATAAGCCATTGTAACGTAGACATGATTCTGGTTGACAATGAAAGTGCCCCTGATGTATTATCCTACGAATATTTCCTTAAGATGGGGGAGGATCCGTCTAAACTCCGCCTGATCCGGACCCCCATGTGCGGGTTCAATGGCCAGGCCACCTATCCCGAGGGAGCCCTAAGCCTGCCGGTTACTCTTGGCACCCCACCCAAAACCATTACGGTCATGGTGGACTTCATAGTGATCAAAGGTTTGATAGCATACAACGCAATCTTTGGCTGAGGAATCCTCAACCGAACGAAAGCGGTGCCTTCTACCTATCACCAAAAGATGAAGTTCCCCACCAACAATGGATTGGGGGAAGTCCGAGGTAACCAGGTAATGGCCCGAAGGTGCTACAATATCTAGGTTGAAGTCACAAGGCTGGACGAGAAAAACAAGGGCCCCCGGGAAGTCGAGGAAAAATCCGCAACCGCCGAACCTGGAGGCGAATTGCTAGCGGTTTTCCTAAACGACGACCCGACCCTAGAAGTAAAGATCGGAGCCGACCTAACATCTGAGGTTCAACAGCAATACAAAGAGTTCCTTTCCGCGTACATCCGGGTCTTTGCATGGTCTGATGATCAACTCCCCGAGATACCGGAAGAGACGGTGGTGCATAAGCTCAACCTCGACCCAACCATGAAACCCGTGCAACAACGCAGAAGGAAGCATGCGCCAGAGAAGCAGACGATTATCAAGGAGCAGGTCACCAAGGGGTAGAAGACTGGCCTTTTTAGACCGATCCTGTACCCGACGTGGCTAGCTAACGTCGTCCTAGTGCCGAAAGCTTCAGGAAAATGGCAGATGTGCGTGGACTTCACCGACCTGAACAAGGCTACTCCAAAGGATTGCTATCCCTTACCGAGCATCGACCAACTGGTTGATTCAACCTCGGGCAATGAGATACTCAGCTTCCTAGATGCCTACTCAGGTTACCACCAGATCATAATGCACCCCGAAGATATCGAGAAGACCGCCTTTATCACCGACTTCGGCGTACACTGTTACACCCGGATGTCTTTCGGGTTGAAGAATGCCGGAGCCACGTACCAAAGGCTAGTCAACCATATGTTCGAGGGACAGCTCGGTCGGAACGTCGAGGCCTATATTGACGACATGCTCGTGAAGACCCCCAAGGCCGAGGATCACTTCGCCGACCTAGCAGAAACTTTCGACACCCTCCTGAAGTACAACATGAAGCTCAACCCCGCCAAGTGCGCCTTCGGAGTAAAGTCCGGGAAATTCTTGGGCTTCTTAGTCACTCAGCGTGGGATCGAGGCCAACCCCGACAAGGTCCAGGCCATCCTGGACATGCGCCCACCCACCTGCATCAAAGATGTTCAACGCCTTACCGGGCGCGTTGCTGCACTCAGAAGATTCCTATCCCGCGCGGCTGAACGATGCCTACCCTTCTTCAAACTGTTGAGAGGGCCCAAAATGGCATCTGCCACATTCGCGTGGGACGAGGAATGCCAAAGAGCGTTCGCCGAGCTTAAGGAGTTCCTGGCTTCGCCCCCAGTGCTTTCTGAGCCCGTCCCAGGGGAAGCCTTGTATCTCTATCTCTCGGCAACTCCATCCACAGTTAGCTCGGTCCTAGTCAAAAAAGACTCGGGAATCAAGAGACCGGTCTACTACACAAGCAAGGTGCTCAGCGAGACTGAGAAAATGTACCCCACAACCGAGAAACTCGTGCTAGCATTGGTTACCTCGGCCAAGCGCCTCCGACCCTATTTTCAAGGGCACTCCATCACCGTGCTGACCGGTGAACCATTGAAGAAGATCCTCACTCACCCTGAAGCCTCGGGACGCCTCGTCAAGTGGGCCATCATGCTTGGGGCCTATGATATATAGTATCGGCCTCTCTCGGCTATCAAAGGCCAGGCGCTCACCGACTTCATCGCCGAGAGCACCATCCCGACTGAAGAAAGATCTCCGTCCGCACCCGGGCCGACCTGGGAACTGTTCGTCGACAGATCTTCCAATTCAGCCGGAAGCGGTGCCGACATCCTCTTGAAGTCCCCCAAAGGAGCAGAGCTACAGTACGCCCTTAAGTTCAACTTCCAAGTATCCAACAATGCTTCTGAGTATGAGGCCCTCATATCGGGAGCCCGCATGGCCCGGCGGTTAGGGACTGAGCGAGTCATAATTCACACCGACTCCCAACTGGTCGCTAGCTAGGGCAACGGCGATTATGAAGCTCGGGAGGCACCGATGATCAAATACCTCCAACTAGTCAAGACTGTGGCACAACAGTTCGAGAGTTTTGAGGTAGTCCGAATAGCTCGGGAGGAAAACTCCCGAGCGGACGCCCTCTCTCGGCTGGCCTCCTCTCTTGACCCCGAGGGTACTCGATCGGTCCTTCTCGAAGAGCTAGAGCGCCCGAGCATTGATTCGGAGCTCCTAGCTGTTGACTCAGCCTCCCCAAGCGACTGGCGTACCCCCTACCTGTCGTGGCTCCAAGACTCCCAGGAGCCTCCCGACCCTCGGGAAGCCCGAAGGTTGAAATACCAAGCTCGGCGATTCGTCACTCTGGATGGCGCACTTTACCGGAGATCCTTCTCTGGCCCTCTTTTGAAGTGCCTCGGTGCCGACGAAGCCAACCGAGCGATCGAAGAAGTTCACGAAGGTCTGTGCGGAGCGCATTTGGGGGGAAGATCGCTCGCCAGGATCTTGCTACGGCGAGGTTATTGGTGGCCCACCCTACAGCGTGACTGCTCAGCCTACACACAACGTTGTGACCGTTGCCAGTGATTCGACCACTTGGTCCATCAGCCAGCAACGGAGCTTATCATCTTAGCCGAGCCTTATCCTTTCGCTCGCTGGGGAATCGACATCCTCGGGCCATTTCCCACGGCCCAGGCCCAGAAGAAGTTCATTATCGTCGCCGTCGACTACTTCACTAAGTGGATCGAGGCCGAAGCCACTGCAAGGATCACCAAGAGAGTCGTCTGGAATTTTGTCTGGAAGTCGATCATCTGTCGCTACGGCATCCCCCGGGTGATAGTGAGCGATAATGCTTGGCAATTCGATTCTCGATATTTCCGAGATAGATGCGCCGACCTCAATATTCACAATCACTTCACTTCGGTCGCCCACCCTCAGGCTAACGGGCTGGTCGAAAATGCCAACAAGACTATCTTAAAAGGCATCAAGACTAGGCTCGGCAAAGCCAAAGGCAGCTGGCTCGAGGAATTGCCGAACGTACTCTGGTCGCACAGAACGACTCCCAGAACGGCAACCGGTGAAAGCCCTTTTCAGCTGGTATACGGTACCGAGGCCGTGATCCCGTTGGAGATTGGCAACCCCTCTCTCCGAGTCATCTACTTCCCGTTCGAGACAAACGACTAGAAACTGCTCGAAAATCTCGACTTAGCAGATGAAATCCGGGAGATTGCCAGCATCAGAGTAACGGAGTACCAACACCGCCTCACTCAATACTACAACGCCAAAGTCCGAGACAGACACTTCCAGCCGGGAGACTTCGTCCTCAAGAAAGCCGAAGCCTCTCGACCACTTGAGGCGGTAGGCAAGTTATCTCCTAACTGGGAAGGCCCCTACCGAGTGGTCGAGACGCTCGAAAAAGGAGCATACCGCCTATCCACGATGGAAGGAGAGCCCATCCCTCGGACATGGAACGCAACTACATTACGCAAGTTCTACTTCTGAGTACTGAGTATTGTGCAAACGACATGAGATAAAGTAAAAGGCTCCTTTCTTTTTATTCAAACAACCCGTTTGTACATCAGGAAGGCCGAAGCCAATAGAATACATGTCAAAAAAGTAAAAGATCCATCTAGCGCCGTCGTATGAGCCCATCGCTCGGCTGACTCGGATGACCTTCCTGCGTCCAGCCACTGACTCTGCCTAGTGTAGAAACTGGCTCGGATAAAGGATAGTTGACCCCGTTGGCTCGGGCAGCTCGAGACAAAGGTGACAGAGGGATTAAGAAAGAGAAGGCTACCTTCCAAGTTGAAGTTGGAAGAGAAGGAGGAGAGGGAATGCATATGAAAGCATCTTCCCCGCCAAACTGCCAACTCCTTGGAAGGAAGAGAGCGCAGGCACCCTCTGAAGAGTTAAAGAAAGGAGGACCAGAGCAGAAGAGGGGAAAAGAGGCTGCCAGAAAGAAAAAGAAACCAGCAGAGCTGGATGAGGAGGCAGGGGAAGGCCCGGAAGGGGTGGAGCTTAGTTGGCTTCCTCCTCCCATCCGTGAAGCGAGCAGGAAAGAACGGGCAGCAGGGATGTCTGATGTGTTAGTGTTGGTGTGCTACAGGCCAATTTCGGGTCGGGTAGGCCCAATAGTTACACGATCTTGTTCATTAATAAAGTGGTGTTTGAGCGTAAATATGTGATTGTGTTACTTTACGCTGTCCCTAGGATATGTGGTTGTAAAGTCAGCTCGAGATGGGATCTCGAACATGAGATTGACTTTACATGTACACATACCTTAAACTGTTCCTGGTTGGAGGGTAATCACTCGGGGACTTTGATTACCTATTAAACCAGTACACATGATGTGTCAGTGACCAGTCTCATGGTCATTGGTGCGGGGCACCAACACATATGTGTAGGTGTATGTCCTTGGAGGATGTACACTGAACTGATCCGCTATTGGATCTTCAGATGGTTGATTATACCTAATGTCAACTGAAGATCCAACGGTCACAGTAGCATCGTTGGTCCTTTGACCTGAGACATTGATCGGATCTTACACGAGGACTGGAATGGTTTAATTACTTAGCTAAGTGACTTTAACCTTAAGTCATGAGTTGCCGAGTCATTAACCACTCCAGGATACGTGTGAAGATCATCAATGGTCAAGAGGGGATCGCTCACTGTCGGGTATATATCAGACAGTTAATGGGTCATGACATTGACGCTCCGTTAAATCCCTGGCCAGGGTCGTATGAGTTCGTTTAGGACGGACGTCATACACTTTAAGGAGGTCATAGTCAAATGGCACGATCATGGGGTTTGACAGATACCGTACCCTTGATCGTACCAGACTCATAGAAGGAGCGAGGGATTATATCGATGCGGTAACTGTGGACTTACAGGTACCAGATAGGTTGGTTTAAACCCGGCGTCCTCTAGGATCACGCGGATTTGCTTGACCCAACGTGATCGAAGGTTCGGAATGAATTAAACTATTATTCGGCTTTTGTAGAAGCGAATAATATGTTTAATTTACTTCTAATTGGGAATTAGAAGTTAATGGGCCTTAAACTAGAGTGACTATGGGCCTAGAGGATCACACACAATGGATTCTTGGGTGACGGATAATTATTATACAAATGTATGTATTATTTCTATTTAATTCCTTTTGGAAAGGAGTGTAAATGGGACTTAATACATATGTATAATAATGGAAAGGTCATATATACAATTTTGGTCGTTTGGAGGTCTTTAGAAAAGGGTCCAAATCCTATATATATGGCACCTACGTGAGTTCATTTGAACTCTCGAACTCTTCCAACCTCTCTTAGCTTAACCAAGCATTAAGGGTTAAGAGAGGAGGATTAGCCTCCCCCCTTTCTCCCCCTTGCTCTCTCTCTCTCCAGAAGGTGTTAGAGCCGGGGAAAGTTGTGCCGGGGAGGTACCGTCGCTGCGCAAGGGTCCGTGTGGATCTGCTCTAGAGGCCGTACATCTGTGCGGCTCGGTTTCTCTGCATCGGGTTTAGCGGACAGCGTCGTTCCGCGCAAGGTGAAACACGCAACCCGTAATTAGGGTCTTAGAAACACCGATTAGAGCACAGATTAAGCTTTTCATAACACCCAAATCGGGCAAATGAATTTTTGTTATCCGCTGCGTCGCCCGTAGGTGCTGTGCGAAACCTTACAGTGGTATCAGAGCCAGGTTCGCGCTCTGGTCGGTGTTTTTAGCGCCGTTTAGAACCATGCTCTAGGATAAATTAAATCTTCAATTATTATTTGTTGAAAGAGATCTAGGCGTCTCTGTTCTTCCTGGATGCTGGGCATCCAAGCAGGAAATTTTTTTTTTAAAAAAAAAATTTTTTAAGGCCCGTTTGGGCGCACTGCGCCCTGGGCGTAGTGTGCCCGCCGCGTGCGCCGCGCACGCGGCACCCGCGATCAGCGCCCGTGGGCGCTGACCGCGGTGGGCGCCGCAGGCGGCGGCGCCCTGCGGGGGCCGCGGAAAAAAATGTTTTTTTATTAAAAAAAATTTGCTTATTTTGTTTTTTAATTTATTGATGCATATCTAAATATATATATTAGATATATATATATATCAAAATGCTCAGTAAATTATATAGAATTTTATTTCATAAGTTAAATAGTATTATCTTAATAGTAAATGTCGAATGATAAATTTTATTTAACCGATTTGAATTTATCAAGGTGAGATAATTACATTTTATCTTGAGATAAAATGGTAATAATTGAAGTTACTTCAGTAAAATTTAAGTTTTTGAATTTTTAATTATTAGATAATTAAAAAAATTCAAATTTTAAATTTTATTGAAGTTAAATGTGAAAAATTCAATTATTTGAATTTTAATTATTAGATAATTATTAAATTCAAATTTTGAATTTTAGAAAATTACTAATTGAGAATAATTGTATTATTTTAAATTTATTTTTAAAAAAAATTATTGGATAATTAGTTTGAATTTAAACTTAAATTATTTGCATGTTTAAATTTTGAATTTAAATTTGATTATTGGATAATTAAATTTAAATTTAAATCTAATTAATTATCTCAATTAGATGCCCCTGTAGAAAATGATGGTTCTTTACGTGCGTTACTTTATTTACCTTGTATTGGCCTGCTTGTATGTTTAATTTTAGTTAATCATGCTTTGATTTTTAAAATTAAACAAAGCTAGCATGTTAAAGAGTGCTGAAGGAACCATGCAGAAAGATAAACCATCTTCGTCTGTAATGGTTATTGGCCGGGCCAACAAGAAAAGGAAGGCCTCTCAAATATCCACCACGAGTAACAAAGGGAAGGGAAAGAAAAAGGCCACGGGTAAGCAACTCGCCAAAGTTGACAAAGGGAAGGGCAAGAACAATGAAAAGGAAGACAAATGTTTTTGATGCGGAGAAACTGGGCATTGGAAAAGGAATTGCAAGGTAATTCTAAATGAAGGTATTTTTGTCATAGACCTTAATTTGTCATATATGGAATCCACATCATGGGTATTGGATACTGGATGTGCATCTCATATCTGCAATTCTGTGCAGGTGCTGGAAAATAGAAGGCGATTGGGCAAAAGGGAGATTGAACTGAGGATGGGCAATTGAGCTTTGGTTTCTGCCAAAGCTGTCGGGACTGCACGCCTCAGTTTACCTTCAGGAGTCATTCTGGAGCTGAATGACTGTTATTATGTTCCTAATATTATTAAGAACATTATTTCAATCTCTGGCTTGTATAACATTGGATATACATTGGCTTTTAATAGCACTGGGTGCTCTATAATGAATAATGGTTTGGTTATAGCCAATGGTTCATTAGTCAATGGTCTATATGTATTAGATACATGTTCTAATGTTATGCAAATTTCCAATGCTGATGAAGTGAATTCTGCATATCTATGGCATTGCAGACTTGGTCATGTAGGTGAGAAAAGAGTCTCTCACTTACACTCAAATGGGTATTTGAATTCATTCGAATACA
The DNA here is from genome assembly GCA_022559845.1 of Amorphophallus konjac. Classification (NCBI taxonomy): domain Eukaryota; kingdom Viridiplantae; phylum Streptophyta; class Magnoliopsida; order Alismatales; family Araceae; genus Amorphophallus; species Amorphophallus konjac. The sequence goes on from JAHNEJ010000056.1 coordinate 182,484, forward strand.
AGCCATTTGATACCTGTGAGTCGTGTCTTATGGGGAAAATGACCAATGCTCCTTTTGGTGGACATGGTGAGAGGGCTGTTGACCTTCTCGAACTCATACACTCGGATGTGTGTGGACCCATGTCCATAGAAGCAAAAGGAGGTTATATCTATTTCATTTCTTTTATTGATGACTTCTCTAGATATGGCTATGTGTATTTAATGAGATATAAATCACAAGCCTTTGAGAAGTTTAAGGAATACAAAAATGAAGTAGAGAAACAGACTGGCAAAAGTATTAAGACTCTTCGATCGGATCGAGGAGGTGAATACTTAAGCCATGAATTCACTTCTTATCTTAAAGACCATGGAATAGTTTCTCAGTGGACTCCACCGTATACACCACAACATAATGGTGTATCTGAGAGGAGAAACAGGACCTTTTTAGACATGGTCCGATCCATGATGTCTATGTCAGGACTACCCTTGTCTCTCTGGGGCTATGCGTTAGAGACTGCGGCTTATTTATTGAATAGGATCTCAAGTAAATCAGTTCCTTCTATACCATATGAGATATGGAAGGGCAGGAAACTAAATTTTAATCACATTAAAATTTGGGGGTGTCCTGCCCATGTAAAGAAGAACGATAGTGATAAGCTTGAGTCGAGGACCGATAAGTGTAGGTTTGTGGGATATCCAAAGGAGACGTTTGGATATTATTTCTATCACCCTTCTGAGCAAAGGGTCTTAGTGGCCAAGAGAGCTATATTTCTAGAAAGAGAATATCTACTCCAGAAAAACAGTGGGAGCCAGATAGAATTGGACGAGGTCCAAGAACCACAACCCATAGACACGAACTCATTAGATGAGACTGTATCGGTTGATCCTATTCAAGGTGAAACACTGACACTACGGAGATCTGGTAGACTACCGAGAGAACCTAAGAGATATGTTGGACATGTCTCAGAGGGGTCCTCTAAGGTATGTATCGATGAGGATGATGATCCTCGGTCGTACCAGGAGGCGATCCGTAGTGTAGACTCCGAGAAATGGCAAGAGGCAATGGATTCTGAGATCCAGTCCATGTACACCAATAAAGTTTGGAACTTAGTTGATGTACCCGAAGGGAAGGTCCCTATCGGCTGCAAATGGATTTTCAAAAGGAAGATCGGTGCAGATGGACAGGTTGACACATACAAGGCTAGACTAGTGGCGAAAGGATATCGTCAAAGGCAAGGCATTGACTATGACGAGACGTTTTCGCCAGTAGCCATGGTTAAGTCAATCAGAATCCTCCTTGCCATTGCTGCATACCTGGATTATGAGATCTGGCAAATGGATGTGAAGACAGCTTTTCTTAATGGAAACCTGTCAGAAGAGGTGTACATGGTACAGCCTGAGGGATTCACCTCCAAGTCACATCCTAATAAGGTATGCAAACTTCAAAGGTCCATTTATGGATTAAAGCAGGCATCTAGAAACTGGAACTTAAGATTTGACGAGGCTGTCAAATCTTGCAACTTCATTCGGAATGAAGATGAACCCTGTGTTTACAAGAAGGTCAGTGGGAGCTCAGTGACCTTCTTGGTCCTTTATGTTGATGACATCTTACTCATTGGGAATGATGTAGGGATGTTGACATCAACTAAGTCTTGGTTGTCCAAGACTTTCTCCATGAAGGATTTGGGAGAAGCATCCTATGTGCTGGGCATAAGGATATATCGAGATAGATCTAAAAGGATGCTAGGACTATCCCAATCCATGTATATAGACACTATCCTCAAAAGGTTTAGGATGAAAAATTCCAAGAGAGGTCTCATTCCCATGAGACATGGAATTTACCTATCTAAGGGGATGAGTCCTAAAACTTCTGAGGAGGTGGCACACATGAATAAGGTACCCCATGCTTCGGCGATAGGGTCAATCATGTATGCAATGCTATGTACACGGCCTGATGTTGCCAATGCTTTAAGCATTGTCAGTAGATATCAGGCAAATCCAGGCGAAGAGCACTGGAAGGCAGTAAAGGGTATCCTTAAGTACCTGCGAAGGGCTAAGGATTTTTTTTCTACTTTATGGAGGAGAGGACTTACAGCTTAGAGCTTACACAGATTCTAGTTTCCAGTCAGATCCAGATAATTGTAAATCCATGTCTGAATTTGTATTCATGTTGAATGGAGGGGCAGTCAGTTGGAGAAGTCATCTGGATGAAGAAATTCATCTTGGAACTCGGCGTAGTTCTCGAGATATCAGCTCCCATCCCATTATTTTGTGATAATAATAGGGCCATCGCCCAGGCGAAGGAACTGAGATCTCACCAAAGGTCAAAGCATATTCTCAGGCGCTTTCACCTTATTCGGGAGATTGTTGATCGTGGAGATGTGATGGTAGAGCGTGTACCGTCAGAAGACAACATAGCAGATCCACTAACTAAGCCTTTGACACAGACTGTATTTGAGCGTCATTGGGATAAGATGGGCCTCAAAGTTGTGGGCAATTGGCTGTAGTTCAAGTGGGAGATTGTTAGTGTTGGTGTGCTACAGGCCAATTTCGGGTCGGGTAGGCCCAATAGTTATACGATCTTGTTCATTAATAAAGTGGTGTTTGAGCGTAAATATGCGATTGTGTTACTTTACGTTGTCCCTAGGATATGTGATTGTAAAGTCAGCTCGAGATGGGATCTCGAACATGAGATTGACTTTACATGTACACATACCTTAAACTGTTCCTGGTTGGAGGGTAATCACTCGTGGACTTTGATTACCTATTAAACCAGTACACATGATGTGTCAGTGACCAGTCTCATGGTCATTGGTGCGGGGCACCAACACATATGTGTAGGTGTATGTCCTTGGAGGATGTACACTGAACTGATCCGCTATTGGATCTTCAGATGGATGATTATACCTAATGTCAACTGAAGATCCAACGGTCACAGTAGCATCGTTGGTCCTTTGACCTGAGACATTGATCGGATCTTACACGAGGACTGGAATGGTTTAATTACTTAGCTAAGTGACTTTAACCTTAAGTCATGAGTTGCCCAGTCATTAACCACTCCAGGATATGTGTGAAGATCATCAATGGTCAAGAGGGGATCGCTCACTGTCGGGTATATATCAGACAGTTAATGGGTCATGACATTGACGCTTCGTTAAATCCCTGGCCAGGGTCGTATGAGTTCGTTTAGGACGGACGTCATACACTTTAAGGAGGTCATAGTCAAATGGCACGATCATAGGGTTTGACAGATATCGTACCCTCGATAGTACCAGACTCATAGAAGGAGCGAGGGATTATATCGATGCGGTAACTGTGGACTTACAGGTACCAGACAGGCTGGTTTAAACCCGGCGTCCTCTAGGATCACGCGGATTTGCTTGACCCAACGTGATCGAAGGTTCGGAATGAATTAAACTATTATTCGGCTCTTGTAGAAGCGAATAATATGTTTAATTTACTTCTAATTGGGAATTAGGAGTTAATGGGCCTTAAACTAGAGTGACTATGGGCCTAGAGGATCACACACAATGGATTCTTGGGTGACGGATAATTATTATACAAATGTATGTATTATTTCTATTTAATTCTTTTTGGAAAGGAGTGTAAATGGGACTTAATACATATGTATAATAATGGAAAGGTCATATATATAATTTTAGTCCTTTGGAGGTCTTTAGAAAAGGGTCCAAATCCTATATATATGGCACCTACGTGAGTTCATTTGAACTCTCGAACTCTTCCAACCTCTCTTAGCTTAACCAAGGATTAAGGGTTAAGAGAGGAGGATTAGTCTCCCCCCTTTCTCCCCCTTGCTCTCTCTCTCTCCAGAAGGTGTTAGAGCCGGGGAAAGTTGTGCCGGGGAGGTACCGTCGCTGCGCAAGGGTCCGTGTGGATCTGCTCTTGAGGCCGTACATCTGTGCGGCTCGATCGGTTTCTCTGCATCGGGCTTAGCGGACAGCGTCGTTCCGCGCAAGGTGAAACATGTAACCCATAATTAGGGTCTTAGAAACACCGATTAGAGCACAGATTAAGCTTTTCATAACACCAAAATCGGGCAAATGAATTTTTGTTATCCGCTGCATCGCCCGTAGGTGCTGTGCGAAACCTTACATGATGCCCCCATCCGTCCTCCATCTCGCCCCCCTGCAAGCGCCGTCGGAACTGATAAAGGGAAAACGGCGTGCCTCCGCACGTCAAACCCTTTTCAAGTCCTCCCGCCGGTCATCGAATCCTCTTCAATTCCGGAGCAGCAGGAACTCTCTGCCCCCCGTCGTCGGCAGCCTCCTCTTCCGGAGCTTCCTCTATGCTTCGAATACAACGGCACAATGCTACGTGAAGAATGAAAGAGGAAAGACTGTCAGGGAAAACCCTAAGCGGTGGAGAGGAAGGGACGCCCTTCAGTCCTTTTTATAGGCGAAGGGAGGTTATTTGCCTTAAATGATTTCCCTCCTCTCGAAAACATGCCAGAAGGATTTCTCCCTACGAACGGTCACCTCAAACTTCTCGTCTTCCACCCCAGCGGGACATACGAAGCGGCCAGGCATTTAAAGCATGAGAAAACGGAAAGACACCATGTCAGACACTCACCCAACCATTATGCGAGATTCACGCAAAAAATATCAGATCTTTCCAACCACTACAGATACGCTGAACAGAACACGGCAATGGCGATATGGAACAGATAAGTCTTCATCACAATGCTACTGCCTTATTTATCTCTACACAAAAAGGGAGTCTTTTTCTTCAAAAAGGGAATGCAAAAAGAAGAAGCGAAATAGATACATCAGGCCTCTGGCCCACCTTGAAGATCGGAAGTAGAGGGCTCGAGCGGTCTGCCCTCGGCAGCCTCGGCGACGGCCGACCCTGGCACGACCCCACCGGCGTGGGAACTGCCTCGGTTGCGTGCCCTCCCGAGGCATCCTGAGTTGGCGACCCCTCGGGTGATGAGCCCTCGGGATTCTCTTCATCCTGCGCCGAAACAGAGGAACTAGAGGATGACGAGTCCGAGTCATAACATTGACCGGACGGGAAGTCAACCACTCCGGACGCCTGCTCCTCGGCGTAAGAAATGGCCCGATTGTAGCCCTACTGGAAACCCTTGCGGATGCCCCGTCGGAGTCCTAGCTCGTAGTAGGAGAGGGCAGCCTCTTTAAGGCAGAACCGGTAAGCCTCTGAGCTCTTGTATTGCTCGAGAGCCTCCGCCCCGGCCGATCCCACCCTACCGGCGAGCTCGGCCTCCCTCCGCTCCGCCTCGGCTACCTTCCGCTCGGCCTCAATAGTCCGCCCTTCGGCCGCCGCCACCTGCTTCTCCGCCTCAGCTCGATCAGCCCCGGCCTCCCGCCGAAGACGCCCGGCTTCCTCCGCGCGGTCTACCAGCTCGGCACGCTCGGTCTCCCACCGGCCGTCCAGCTCAACGCGTGCTAAGCGCTCCTCTTCGAGAAGCCGGTTCTTCCTCTCGAGCGATTCACGGGCCTTGGCTAGCTGCTCGGCTAGCGCCCGGGTCTCCACTTGGCTCGATCGTACTAGCTCCCTGATTGAGGAAAGCTCCCGCCGAAGCCCGTCACGCTCCTCGACGGGCCGAGTCAACCTCTTGTCCGACCCACCGAGGGTCCAGGCCAGGTTCGCTCGCTCCCACTCCGATCGAGCGTACGCTTCTGCCAGAACCGCCCCCATCTGGGCCAGGGCCAAGCCGCCCTCCATAACCATGGCGAGAGCCATGGACGGGGAGTGCTGCCTACCTCCCCCCCTCACCTTCGCGGATATACCACGACACACCTGGTGCAGGGGGTCCGAGATACCCAGCCTCTCCAAGGCCGCTGGAACGGAGAACCCCCCATCACCCGGCGCCCCACCGTATGGCCCGGATCGAGCCCCGGCCTCGGCCGCCCCTCGCGCCCCGGCCGGATTTTCCTGCGGCCTCTCAACATGGACCGGCTCGGCACTGGCATCGCCACCTGGAGCGCCAGCCTCGGCCGCGATCACAGCATCCCCAACTTCGGCCACGGCCCCCTCGGCTCCGACCGAGGGGAGAGCCGGGTCGGCCCCGCTACCGGTTGCAGGAGCACCCTCGGCCCCCTCGGACCCGGCCAAAGGAGGAACCGAGCCCGCATCATCGCCGCCCGCAGGGGCAGCCCCGACCTCCTCGGCCCCCTCTAGCTCGGCTGGTGGGAGAGCCCGCCCGGTAGGGTTGGCCCCACTGTGCCCGGCGGAGGGGTGAGCCGCGGTAGGGTCGCCTTCGACTACGGGTACGGCCCCGGCCTTCCTGGCCCGCTTTCTGGCCCTCGCAGCGGCCTGAACCATACCCTCCACAGGGTCCTTACGCTTGGGTCCCCGCGGTCCGGAGGATTCGCCCCGGGCCACTCCCTTGCCCTTATCTTTAGTTCGGGAGCGACCCACGGGAGCAGTCTGTTCGTCGGCAGCCGAGTCATCTCCAAGCTCGATCACCTCTGTGGCCTCCTTCAGAGGCTCCCGCCTGGTGTCTGCATGAAGAAGAAGACGAATTCAGGAAAAGAAAGATGACCCCCACATCCGAGGGAAAGTATAAGTTGTGGCAACTGAGCCCGACGGGTGCAGTCGCGTGAGAAGACACCGCTCGATATTCTCCGGTGTCACCAGTTCCTCGGTGGACTGGCGGTGTTTCAGCAGGATGGCTGCGTACTTCTCCACGTGAGGGGGGAACTCATCCTGCCTAGGAGGGATGTTAGGATGTAAATTGAGGATTACCAGGCACCTCCAGGTTTCCTCCACTGAACAAATATTCACCCAGAAGAATTGGGTCTTCCTCCCCTTATGCGAAGAATCCTTCGCCACCAAAGAGATACAACTCCTATTCCGCCTCGCCTGGATGAAATAGAAGCCCTTCCTAGCCGAAGGATGTGCTTTCAACTCAAGGAAATAGTGGAAGAGGTCCATGGAAGGAGGAACTCCACACTGACGGTAGAGAATACGGAAGGCGGAAATGAGGAGATAAGAGTTGGCTACCAACTGAATGGGCGCCAACCGAAAAAAATCAAGAAGCTGAAGGATGAAAGGTTCGAAAGGAAGGCGGAATCCACCCTTCCACGATAGAAGAAACATACAGATGTAGCATGTACGAGAGTCTAGGCTCGTCTCATATGGAGTAGCAGCGGCAAAACTGTACTTGTGGGGCAGGCGATACTGGTGCTCCAGCCTCCTCACATCCGCCTCCCCCAGTTCGATGTAGTTGGGGACCGGCGCCCTCGCCACCGGCTCGTCCACCCACTCCTCGACCTCTGGGCACTGGCCCGCCATGGAGTCAGAAGAAGACTCTGAGGGAAGGCGGCCCCGAGACCCTGAAGATTCCGGGGGAGAAGGAAGCTGCCGGACGGCCTCCGCGGTTATCGCCGCCAACTCCTCAAATGTCGCCGCAAGCCTCTGCTCCTCCGTCGTGTCCTCACGGCGCATCGAAGAGCCCCAAAAATAAGAACGAAGGAGAGCCTAAACCCTAAAAGATGGAGGGAGTCTGGAATGACAACAAGCGCCTAATGCCTATAAACCCACGCAGAAGGCGGCGCGTCGTTCCGACCTCCGAGGAAAGGGGGCACCTTCAATTCAAATCCGTCAGGATCATCATTAACACGGGCACAGGTGACCATGACACGTGGCTTCCTAACACCGCCAGATCTCCACCCACCTGAGCCACGCCGGTCCGAAACCCCAAACAACTACTCGTCCGAGCTTACTAAAGCTCGGGAGTAGGAGGGGGACAAGTGGAGAGGGGGATTTCTCTAGCCCAATTAAGAGCAGCCAAACTAGGTCCATCAGGACCGAATGAGGCTCAACTCATCCAAGTGATAGCCCTCTAGGGCCCACTTCGGCAAAAAATCCCAATAAAGATCACTCGGGATCCCATTCTTCCTCGGCGGCCCTTAGGCTCGGAAGGCCCGAACGTCAGGACGGAGGAAGACCCACGCCCGAGCCATCCCTCCAACGGGATAAGGGCGAGCGCTCCGCGCCCACTCCGATCTGACTGCATCCGAGCTATGCCTATCGCCCGGACAGGGCTGACACTTCTCATGCTTGGATCGACTGACAAGTGTTTATCCATATAGCCGTTGAAAGTCCTTTATGAGCAGGAGTTCAGGGGGATAAGGGAGCCACGATCCCCCAAGGTCATGAAGAGCCCACGACGAGGACGTAACGATCCCATGATGAGGACGTAACGATCCCATGATGAGGATGTAACTCTCGCCTGAAACTCCTCAGCTTATGAGACTCATCCGGGGAGCTCGCTATATAAATCAGGGACTCCCTCCGGCGGCAGGTAAGGCTGATACAGGCCTAACACTCCTTGAGCAGGAACCACTTCACCATTTTGGTGTTGGGGGGTCTCACGCATTTCTTTCTACCTCCCTCAATACCTTCCACCAACACTCTACTGACTTAAGTATCGGAGAGTTTTCCTCCGAGAACTATCCCTGAACCTCCTGATTCATTTCCCTTTCTCTGCAGTTCACTATCCGGTGATCATCCTCCCAGCTCTGGACCAGCGCGAGATCAATATATATATATATATATATATATATATATATATATATATATATATATATATATATACTGTTCCTATCACTTATTTCTCCTTCCAAATGGGTTTACTTTCTCCTTACGAAATGGATCGTTGAATTCATTTAATCTTGTCTGGTTCATCATGAAAGTCTGCTAGCAGTCACTGTCATCTGATCCAGTTATTTTACCATGTTTACATGGACTAATTATCACAGATAAATTTAGAAGAAGACTAATTAAGTATCATTACGTAACATATATAGCATGCAGCAGATATTACGTCTCTTCTCCCATACGCATCCACACGTCAAAACAGTCCTCTCTGGGCATGGACATGCGAAGCTTCCATTTCAGCAGAGCCCACCAATATTTGCAAAGCACAAAAATCATCAAAGCATATTATTATGTGCAGCCCTCCAATTCACACTAATTAATCCGTTAGTTCCCGCACCCGGGAGAACAATCCTCCTGCCTGTATGATTCCATCTCCGGCCCCTTCTCGATCGGGGAAGAATTGATATATAACAAGAATTAATGTATCGAACACAACACGGATAAGCTCGTCCTGTTAGGTTCACATATTTGTACAAGAAGCCGTCCCCCACGGTGCCGTCTATGTTGTATCTCGCTAACAACAACAATAAAAAAAAAAGAAGCCTCGCGATCTCCTTCCTCGCTTATTCCGGCGGCGTCTACCTACTGAGCATCTCTCTTTCCTTGTTACGGAAGAAAGGAAGACGCATCTGCATGTACGGAGAAGTTGGGGATCAGGCGAGGCGGGCTCGCCCTCCCGTGTCCGCCATGGCCGTACGACAGCAGCGGAACGTTGTAGTAGTCGAGTCCCATGCTGGTGTCCTTGGCGACGTGGGCGTCGTCGCCGCCGCCGGCACCCAACTGGCCGCCAACATTGGGGACCTCGTCGGCGGGAGCGGACTCCCTGCAGGCCAGCTGCCCGGAGCCGCACTGCCGCGGCTGCGTCTGGTAGAACACCTTGGACACCACCAGCTCGCCGTCCTTCTCCTCCTCGCTGGACCCGAGGTGGTACTGGTGCATCACCCAGTTGGTCTTCTCCGGCTTGCGCTGCTTGCCGTAGTTGGTGTAGAGCACCAGGATCTTCTTGAAGCCCAGTAGCATGCCGTTGGCGAGCACCGGCCGGGTCTTGCCGGTCTTGTGCCATCGGGTCTCGCCGCCGTGGGCGTCGGTGTGGACCTTCCGGCGCTTCCGGGTGCCCGTGGTGTAGGCCTTGGAGGGGCGGTGGAAGAAGTGGCGGATGAGCCCGTCTTTGCTCACGCCTGCGCACCATGCAGTGGCATGATCAGGATCTCGATCATCAGCATGAAAATTTGTTCGAACGATGGACGTCGCAGACCAGGGGTTACGTACGGATCAAATGGAGGAAAGAATGGTTAGGTGACTAATTAAGTTGTTTATTTTAAAAAGAATTAGATAACATATACTAATGTACGTACTATCATACTATGTTTGTTATGGAACATGCTTGTGCGTCATGATTTTGTGGGGAGTTAATATGATTAAGTATGAATATCTTGCCTGTTTATATATGTGGGTACATGACATAAATGACTAAGAGGAGGAACATTATAACATAAGCCCACTTGGAAAAGACAAATGTTCGAAAGAAAACAGGGTTCCATCTGTAAGTAAAACTAAGCGTACGTGATTAATTAAGGTGCATGAGGGGATTACTTTAGCAAAGATTTTGTTAGAATTAAGATGGCTAGGAAGTGGACAAATGGGTTGCAAAGGCTTGTCGTACAAATTAATGATTTGTCTTTTGAGAAATGATACGTAGTTTTAAGCCTTGTTCACAAATTCTCGTAGGCATTCATCTCGACAAATCGCATTGCCAAGATGATCATTATGAGATCTTCTATTCCATGACCCATTGCTTTCTCTTCACTTCTAACTTTTATATTGCAATACTACTGGTCCAGAGCTCAATCCTTCTGCTATGTTTTATCCCTTTTCCTTTGGAATTCTGATAACAGCACTCACATGCGTTGTCGATCAACCTCTCTCTCTCTCTCTCTCTCTCTCTCTCTCTCTCTATATATATATATATATATATATATATATATATATATATATGTTGAGGTCAATATTGCTTGGAGGTTGGAAAGATAATTCATGCTGCTTTAATCTGTTAGGAGAGAGGGCATTACGTACATACCGGGTTAATTAATTATCACCGATAGTATTATATAAACTTGGGATGCAATTAATTGGATGGATGAGGATTTTAACAGCAAGAATGCCGATATAGTTTCCTTCTTAAGAAGATTGTTAATTACCACTTATGAAGTCAGTAATAAGTTCCTTCCCCGTTCATCATGCCTTGGACAAGTCCTGTCTATAGAAGTGTTAGTGTCAAGAGCGGTATGCATATTTCCTGGATCATCTGAAGGCATATGGGATATAATTTCACTATGAATGTTAGAACGGTAAATTTGGTGTCCTTGGACAAATTTTATCTAGGGTGGGGGTTAATGAGATACTCATGCTTTCATTGGAACATGGGGGTTAAACTGATTAAACTTGGTTGAATTCTTTAACTGTTGAACAAAATTATTGGCATGCATTAATTAAGTTCATCACGAACCCTAAACGTGTCCACTTTCTGATCCGTAATTATGTATGTATCTCGTTCAAGTTCCGTTCCCTGTGAAGAAAGCATTCCTAAAGCTAGCTCCAATATGACAGGAGATATCATTGGGATTAAATTCTATGTAAAATCAACGGGAGAAAAGAAAAGTGGCACAATCCCTTCCTTTTTGCGAGTAACTATTTGTATAACAACTTTTGAATGTCTTGAGGGAGATCTATATGACAAAGATTAGGGTTGCAAGTCTGGGCAAGCCAACTCAAACTCACACAACTCAAGAAAAAGATTGGGTTGGTTTGGACTTGCACTAGTTTAATTGTCTTGAGTTGGAATTGGGTTGAACTCATATTCAGCCTGCAGATCACTCCAGGTTGGGCAATCTCTTGGATCGACGGACCTAAGGAAAACTAAAAAAAGAATACAAAAAAGTGAATTAAAGACTTATAATATATATGTTATTTGAATTAAAGTCAGATTAGGTTGTGTTGGGTATATACATGTTGGCTTAGATTAGGGTCAAATTGGGTTAGAAAAAGTTAATTAGGACGCTTTGATAGGGAGTTATCCCTAGGTTAACACGACTTTAACCCGGAGTTAACCCCAGTTGACAGTTTGATAGCCGGGTTGAGTTAACATAGAATAAAAGTGGGAATAAAAGTGAGTTAACTCTGGGTTTTGAGGTGAGTTAAGTTAACCTAGGAGTTATCCCCCCAGTCAATGCCATCGGGTACTTCTCTCTCTCTCTCTCTCTCTCTCTCTCTCTCTCTCTCTCTCTCCTTCGTCCTCCTCCTTTGGGCAGCAAAGGGAGCAGTCCCGGTCAACGAAGTCACCAAGGAGTAGCGACAACGGCAACAGAGGGAGCAGCCAAAGCCACCACTAGTACAGCTCCAGGCTGCTGCCGCCGTCCTCACCATCCCTGCGACCTTGGTGACCGCTTGGGCCCAGACTCCTCGACGGCACCGCTGTCACAACCGCTGACGACGACCCCCTGACCCCACCCAACCACTGTCGCTGGATGCCGCCCCGCCTCATCTTGCCCAACCCCTACTCCACCTTGATCCGGGGTGAGGGTAGTGGATGCCCCCTCGGCTTGCCACCGCCCTCCCTCTCTCTCTCACTTAATACGAAGAAGATGACAATGTAGCAATGAGCAATGTTGCAAAAAATGTTGTTCATAATCCAAAAACACTGTGCTATAAATAGTAATTGATGACAATTTATTTAATTTTTCACAAAAAAGTAATGAGTTAACTCGACTGAGTTAACCCCCCTCTATCAAAGTAGAAGTGAGATAACTAAAGGGTAAATTGCCCCACTTGACTTAACCCAATTTTAGCCTATTCCGCTACTAAAGTGGTTCTTAATTAATGTTTGCTCGAGTCGGGTTAGCCATGGTCGTGATCTAACATTCTTCCTCAAAAACAATTGGACTGAGTGTGCTTGGTGTGACATCTAATTGGGAGTACTTTTGTGCTTCCATATATTCACGTTCAATTGTTTTTAAGGGAGGATGCTAAATAATCTTGAAAGTCTGTTATATGTACTCTCCTGTGGTTTGCAATCAAAGGCTCGGAAATGGAGCTTTTGGGACCCTTCAAAATCAGTTTATAAACAACTGCATTCGACATCTTTCATGTTGGAAGTAGAGGCTAAAAGAAACAGCTTCCATCTGGCGAAAACAGGTGCTGAAAGTTGTGGAAGTCCAAACATGCTTCCAAATGAAGGTCACACTAGACATGCCCTAATACTTATTTCCCCCTTCGCTCCCAAATTCCTCCCCTCCCCCCTCCTTTTGAGGTAAGAAATCTATTAGAAGTTTAATTAAATAAGAATCTGATGGGCAAAAGTTAAGGGGGACTGTTAGTAATACGTCACTTTCATTGGAGAACTCTCTCACCTAATTAAAGACTAGGTTTTCCAAACCTTCTAGTGAGCTCAGTTCTAAACTTTGCTCTGCCTACTCTCTCTCTCCAAGTTAAACCGATCGAGCCATCCTATTCTCACGCCCACCACCTTTCGGACATGAGACACCTCGTTATAAAATCGATGGGATCGACTCTCTAGCTCGCCTTATCGGGAGCTAATATATTAATTATTAACTAGTAGTATTGTTTACTAATTAAGGAATGGCTTTCGAATCCTGTTTATTTAAGTACAGGATTAGCTCAATAATTGCTGCACAGCAACTGAAAATGTTTCTTGCTTTCCCACACAAATGTGCTACAGAACATTATATATTCTTGCAGTTGTTGCTTTGTAACTTACTAACTCGATCAGAGTACTGCCATCTATTTTGGGTCCACTCGTTCACTCCCTCTCTCTTTCTCTCTCTCTTTCCCTCTCTCCCTCTCTCTCTCTCACCCACACAAACTCCCACCATGAATATGCATGCACATTATAAGCACGCAACCGTGGAGATAATTATGTACGGCAGAGAAACTATAATCCAAATTAAGTCCAGGGAAACACTTCAATTCTGCTTGAACGTGAGGCAACTGTACGTGTCGGATTTACTTGATGGGAAAACCCTCAATTATATATATAAATATATATATATATATATATTATCAATGGCGACATCAGCGCTATGCTTGTCATAATTATATATCTGCATGGGGTTAGATTATCACCTGGAAGTTTCTCTGGGTGGGTGTAACAGATGCCATTCTCCCCTTCAAGCGTTGGGATGAACTCGTCTATAAGAGGGTGAAGCTTCTGCGACTCGGGCTTCGCCTTCCCCTCCAAGTGCTCGAGCAGCTCTTGATCCGTGGGATCAAACTTGACGCCTGCCGGCAGCCCCGGCAGATCCTGGATCGTTGCCTAGAATTGAATAATCATTCGTTCAGATGACATCATCTTCTTGTTTAATAATTGCCGGGACTCGTCGAATAATATGAGTCGAAGGACGTGTTACGACGTCAGTGGATTGCCCGAGAACCAAGGAGCCGGGAAGCTGAACATGGAATAAAAATTCCGTAAGGGGAACAAAAAAAAAACAAAAAAGAAATTAACCTGGTCCTGAAATTGGAATCGGTGGCCGCATGATGGGCATGTCTTGGTCGTGGTGATCGGCGAATCCTCGTCGTCGTAGGTGGCCGAAGAGTTTGGATTCCTCCCTGTTGCACAGTCATCGCCACGGCTGTTGCACCATGTCATCTCCCCGGCTTCTCTCTCTCATCCCCACATAGCAAAGCCACAGGAGAGAGAGAGAGAGATCTAGAGAGATGTTGGGGCAAAGAGCCAACCGGCAGCTCCTACAGCAGTCCTCTAGGACAAGCACAGGGCGCTGGTAAATAGTGAGGGATGGAGGAAGAAGAGAGCACCAAAGAAGAGGGAAATAAGGGAAAAGCAAAAGGAGAAAGCAGCTTGTCTGTCTTAAAGCCCGGGCTTCTCTCTCTCCTGAGTTCCCCTGGAGCTTTAGGGAAGGAATAGAGACCAGAATTCCCCAGCACTTTTGCTCATCATCCCCTCTCACACCCTGGGGAGGGAAGAATTAAAGGAGGAGGACAGGCAGAAGAACCCCCCAAAATTAACCTTCCTTGGGAAGAAAAACAAAAGTGTTCTTATTTCAGAAAATAGCGGGGACAAAGGACAAAGGGGAGAAAATAGTTTAGACGTGGAGGAGAGGGATAGAGAGAGAGAGAGGAGATCAGATGGAGATAGATTCCTGAGAGATGCTAAAATGTTGCTTGGCCCTCAAGTCTTGGCATTCTATATGTGTATCACATGTGGCAGGATAGGTATATGGGTTCTTATGGGCTCCCTTTTAACCTGACCACCTGCAGGTTTCTGTTCTCTACAACATGGCAGCGTGAAAACCAGAAACATGTACACATATACCACGACTATCCAACATTCACCACACGGAGGAGCGGGAAGCATCTCACAGAGAGAGAGAGAGAGAGAGAGAGTGGGTTGAGTGGGGATGGGGGCAAGCTGCACCGTGAGAGACATTTCACCACCTTGGAGGGAGATGGGTAGGGAAACACACGAAGATGTGGGGAGATTCACCATCCAAAAGGATGGCGAAGGAGAAAGAAAGAACAGCGCTGTGATGTCACCATGGAGTGTCTTAAAAGGCATACACGTACCATAATAATAGAAACCCTAACTACCTGACCTGCCCCCCCCTCTTCAGCTCCTCTTACCATCGACCTATGACCTCTCTCCCTTTCTCTCTAGGATATGAGAGAGAGAGAGAGAGAGAGAGAGAGAGAGATCCCGCTGCCATTAATACAGAAATGCGAGGATGCAGGCGTAGAAGATGATATCCTTCTAATTATTATCGTCCAAAATTGTGTGCGGTCCTAATCCGAGATACATGTTCCGTGCGGGAGAGCAGTCTTTTCCTGAGAGGTTCCGTGCGGACAGCAGTTGCATGGGGGAGGGCCGGGGTACTGCAGTGCTCCCGTGGCTTGTGAGTTAAGCCACCCCCGCCCCCCGGGAAGACTTGGCACCCTGGTTTGGTATCACCCTTTACCGGCCAACAACACGCAGCTAACATAACAACAACAGCCTCTCCTCTACTCTCTTTTTTTCTTTTTTTTTTCTTTCTAAATCTTGCGGACACATGAGTTTAGTGCGTACATGGCAATGGATCAATTGTCAGAGAAGTTTACTTGAAATTCATAAAATTACGGTGTTAAGATACGCAAGTCTAAAGTCATAAACACATGAATTACAGTTTATTTAACCAATACGAGAATATTATCTAGGAGACTATGTCCAAATATTCTAACACTCTCTTTCATAATCAAAATAAGTCGTAGACATTAATTATTAGACTTTAGATATAATCCTTTGAACAATAATCACATATTGATTAAATGAATTATGATTCATATAATTATGATTCTAAACCCGTGTACCTCAACATTTGTCACAGAGATCTAGCTAAGTTTTCCTTATCATTATTTTCCTTACCTTTTGTCACACCCTGCAAGTTGGACATCACGGCTAGCTCCTGTTCATGGGACAGACTTCAAATCCTAACTTTCTTTATGACAGACACACACACTCTCTCTCTCTCTCTATATATATATATATATAAATATATATATATATGATCCTGAGCAACATAATTAATGTAGTTGTATATATTTTTTTTAAAAATATTATTTAGTTAGACTTTTCTTATAGCTTTTAATGAAAGAAACCGATCTAATTGAGATTTTCAGAAGTTTAAATTAAGAATCATGATTCTGTCGAGTACTTTCCAAGCAAATCCTACCTTAATTTGTGAGAAATTGAGACATTTTGATCAATATTATAGATATCTAAATTAAATCATGTTGTATGTAAAAAAAGTTATGTAAATATATAAAATGATGTTCATTTTGTAATTTTCACAAAATCTTTAAACTTAATTTGACCGTTTGAGAACTTTTTGATCTAGGTGCCGACCTTTTCCGAATCTTGACTTGGTGTACGACGTCCGTGACAGAGGGATTTTTCTACGTAAAACACGAGTCATATCGATCCTAATAAGAGCCAATTACAGTCGGCGCGGGGGGGCCACCGGCCGGGGTGTTCCCATCTCGCACAGTGTGTGTGTGGAAGGGGGGGGGTGCAGGATCTCCCCCCCCCCCCCCCCCCCCGCCCGCACTTGAAAAACCTAATTCTGTAGACCCACAAGGGACAGGAAAACCTCAGAAATGGAGAAAGGTTTCCCAGCCTCTAAATCAAATGCTAATATCTCATTAATAACCTTAAAATCTTAAGGGTCTCCTTGATATGGAATAAAATGAGTTAAGATAAGTTATTCGCGAGTAAATAAATTATTCAATGTTGAGAGTCGAAATATATCATTTGAGATTAAATAGGGTTAAGACTTTTAATTTGAGATTAACTCATTCTAATTCTCTCACAAAAATATCGTATCTGACTCCGACTAGAATATATATCAAATTAAAATAAAATATAAAAATTTAAGAATAACTCACCTCGGATCTTCTTGTATCCTAATTCATCGTCAAAGTGGTCCTAAAGATCAAACGTCAGTCTGGAGGTAAGAGGAGACTGTCCTATGGATGCTACCCAAGTTCTAGCTATATGTTAAGTGATCGATCCTTCACTTAGACAGGGAAACAAGTAGAAAGACGCACTCTTAATTAACATATAGAAATGCGGCGAAGAAAGATGTTTCAATTGGGACTACATGATTTGAACGTGGACTAGCTACATGTATCTATTAAACAAAATAAGAATGGTAAAAAAACAAAATTATGATGATGAGATTAATCCATGTGCACAATATCTGCATTTGGTTCTCTAGAATATTCTAGTCGGAACTCCAAATGAGAGAAAGTAGACAAGCCTAAGTAAGACGATATAGTTAACAAGCCCTAGCCTTCGTATGTATACGAGAAATGCAATCCAACCATTTTAAGTACCCATGTCCATGTGTATCTAAAACAGATCACTCTAGTGCTACGTACGTGGGTATTAAAATGAAGAGGACATATACCCATATACATATGTACAAGAAACTGATATATATAAGATTTTCACAAAAAAGCGGATCAACCTTGGGAATTATTAAGAGGACATATATATGTGCATCAATTGTATCTAAAACTAGCTCGATCTAGTATCAATCATATGCACACATGCATTGGATAACATCTTATTCGAAACTGATTAATTAATTAACACACACACACACATATATATATATATATATATATATATATATATATATATATATATATATATATAGGGGCCACGTATAATACACACTTACCTCCGTGATTCACGAAGATGCCCTCGCCTGCCATGATGATCATAACTAATACAATAGTGTCGTTAATTCCTTGTTGAAACTAGCCGCTAATCTCCCACATCTACGTCAAAAACCACGAAGCCGTGTTGGACAAGTCACATCGCCGTCGGGGGTTCTCGGCAAGCAGCCACCGCCACCGGGGGGGGGAGAGAGAGAGAGAGCGCGGTAGCTTCCCCGCGAAGCTTCCCCCGGGGGGCGGATTGCGTGCGCCGGGCGTCTCCCCTACGGAAGTCCCATTCCCCCAACAAGCGACGGGTGGGTGGGGACAAACCCCCCATTGCGGTAGTCCCCCTCGAGCCTGTAGGTTAACATGCGCCACCCCAACGGAGACAAAAGATGCCGGAAGTCTACTGGGTTGGGGGAGGGGGGCGCATTGGGCCAAGTACGTGTTAGGAGCCACGAAGGGCTCAGGTTTAAAAGTACAGCTCACCGTGCGGTTGGGGTGGGTGGTGGGTCCATGGGATGTGGCAGCAGAATGAGACCGGTCGTTCGGCGACAAATCGCACAGTGCGGGTCTCTCTGGCTGTTGGTCTCCGTCATGAAATTTGTACAACTTTTACACGTCTGGACTTATTTTTCACTCTCGTACAGTATTAGGTCCTCAAAATTATATAAAGGCTCTAATTGATGTTTGACTCATGATAATTATCTAGTTTTTTGATAATCTGTTTAATCTAATTGAGAAAAAAAAGATAAAATTCTCGTGCGTCATTTGTTATGGGGAGAGCATCGTAGGAGCTTCCACTTGAACTAATGGTGCATTACAGATAACATATTAATAAGCACAATATTAGTAATTAATGTAGAGAGAGAACTCAGATAGAAAGAGAGAGAGAGAGGGAGGAAGAATGGAAAAGTATAGAGAGGGAAAATGTGGGGAGAGAGAGAGAGAGAGGGAGGGTCACTCTGCGCCACCATCACCCCCACCCATCAGCGTTAGGATTACTAATATCGCATTATTGATAACACATCACTGAAAACACATTATTGTTAATTAAGTCTATTTAATCGGACGTGGACCTAATTGCATTTAAATATGAGGTATCAACAATGCATTAATTATTAGTGATAAAAAGGAAGAGAAATGTGTGTGTATGTTGTGTGTGTGGGTGAGAGAGAGAGAGAGTTTTACATGACAAGGGGACAGGCCAATTAACCCCCATTAATTACATGATAATAGGATACATATAATCACACAATAATAAAACCAATACAATCAATCACACACGTATGTTCTTCCTTTAGGTCAACTTTGATAATCGAATTTAGGCTCCAACTGGATGCCGTATTCGCCAATTAGAGCTCAGTTTCGTCGGTATCACCGGCACTCGCCTTTGGTAAAACATCAAATATGTTACTCGAATAACTTGCAACATGAGGAAAAGTGAGGTTTTCTCGTTCGAGTGAGTTAGATAGAGTACACCATTTGCCTGGTTAAGACGAATGATGTATTCGCCCTAGACCCCAGTCGATTATCAAATTGACTCTTAAGAAAATCAAAGAGAGAGAGTCACTGGGAGCCGTCCATTGGGTGGAGGAAGAGAGAGAGAGAGAGCCGATGGATAGGGGTTTATGCAAAGTGAGAGATAATTGGGAGAGGGAGAGAGAGAGAGGGAGAGAAAGAAAGAGAAAGGGGTAATTTGGGTTTTTTATTGAAGTGGCTTTGATAGAGATGCGACTCAAGGGCCTAGCAAATATATATAAGCCTTCCCATTAATAACGGACTACAGATTAAATGGATTTTCCGGAGGGATTGACAACTAAGTCACCCCCACTGTCAGGGACGTCGAAATATTTTTCCCTTTTATTGATCAAAAATTTCTTCTCTATGCAGTCCTAAAAATGTAAGATTTTGACGTCATATTATATACTCTCAAAATTTTTGTATTAATTGTGAAGTTCAGACAAAATCTATGCAGTTGTCTCTCCGATCAGCTGTTGTGAGGATATTATAAGATTACTCTCTCATGTTGTGAATAGAGTTCGTAAATCATAATGTTATCTTTAGTTATAAAATGACACACACACACACTCTCTGTCTCTTATGTTAGGTATAATTGCCATTTAATGATTCAGTTCTTGGGCACCAACTCGAATGTCCTTAAAAGCTAGAGTGACGTTGAAAGCTAGTTTCCATTTCATTAGTCATAATAGAGGTTATCTATGATGATTTTAAGGGTATTATGTCAAACATCATATATTCTAGGAATGCATATATATGCAAAAATGCTGTTAATAATACTCCCCCCTTTAATTATGCGGCGGGTCGTCTTAAGTGTGAAGACTCGAACAGTAATATTAGTAGCAGGGCCCCCCCGTAGGTCTATTCGATAAAATTAGCTCCAGTTGACAAGAGACATCACGAAAACATAAAAACCGCAGCCTCTCAGCTGTGACGTCAACGAAGATTGGGTCGGCTTCTAAGAGTTTGACAAGCAATAGGTTATTTAGAATTCATATGTGTGTGTGTGTGTGTGTGTGTGTCTACGATAAAAACAATCGGTTAGAAAGTTAAAAGAATTAAAACGTAACGCAATTAATAATTTACGACTGATTTGTTGTTGTTCTTAAAAAAGAGAAATGATACTTAAATACTCTTGGTACGTAAGGTGCTTTGATAGTGTACGTACGCGCTCCCTTGGCATTACACTGGAGGTCATGAATGGGTTGGTGGCCGATCCAATGCCATAATGCTACAGATCACTTCCTCGATCATGTGGTGGCGATGTGGGGATCACTATAAAACAAACCTTTTAAAGACATTATACAAAAAGTATTGAGCCAGGTCATGCATGCTATCATTATCTTACTCGATGGGCAAGGAATTATGTTACCATGCGACGTACTATCTCTCACCCAACTTATTTGGAATTTTTATAAATAAATTGTTGTTAGTTTAAAGTGAAACGAATAAAAATATACACGTATTAGGAAACGTATCACTATTTTAATTTATATTGTATAAATATATCATAAGTTGGAAATATATTGCTGAAAATAATAAATACTAATAATAAATAATTAAATCTAAAACATAAATTAAGATGTTTAAGAAAGCGTAGTCTTTTGGTCGAAGCGCGATGTCGCTGAACTAAGAGAATTTATTGTCGACCGACGTGCGGTCCTCATGACAACGGTCTCCTAGAGATACGACGACCCCGGGTAAACAACACCCTCTCTCTCGTCGGTACGTCCTCGAAGAGAGCCTTAGCGAATCTCAACTTAACTTTCAAAAATTTAGCACAAAGAAATAAAATTGTGGAGGAAATAAAATAAAAAAAGGAGTGGAAGAACTTTCACGTTGTTGATCTTGCACTTGTATCTTTTTTTGGGATGGCCAAGGGCCCTATAATACTACAAGAAAAAGTGGCTATAGCGACCGACTTAGAGACCGATTAAATCGGTCGCTAGTCGGTCCCAAATAGAGACCAATTCGGCGACCGAAATAATCGGTCGCATATGTGAGACCGTTTTGGCGACCGAATTTAGTTCGGTCTCCAATCGGTCGCTGTTCTTGCGACCGAATTTACTTCGGTCTCTAATCAGTCGCTGATCCCGTTATACTCCCCACTGCGGCCCCCGCCCGCCCGAGCCCCTCTCCGCCCGAGCCCCCCCTCCCGCCCGAGCCCTCCCGCCCGAGCCCCCGCCCGAGCCCCCTCCCCCTGCGGCCCCCTCTCCGCCCTAGCCCCCCCACGCCCCTCCCGCCCGAGCCCCCCTCCGCCGGAGCCCCCCCTCCCCCTGCGGCCTCCCGCCAGAGCCCCCCTCCCCCTGCGGCCTCCCGCCCGAGCCCCCTTCCGCCGGAGCCCCCCCTCCCCCTGCGGCCTCCGCCCCCCTCCGCCGGAGCCCCCCTCCCCCTGCGGCCTCCCGCCCGAGCCCCCCTCCCCCTGCGGCCTCCGCCCCCCTCCGCCGGAGCCCCCCCTCCCCCTGCGGCCTCCCGCCCGAGCCCCCCTCCCCCTGCGGCCTCCCGCCCGAGCCCCCCTCCGCCGGAGCCCCCCCTCCCCCTGCGGCCTCCCGCCCGAGCCAACCTCCGCCCGAGCCCCCCTCCCCCTGCGGCCTCCCGCCCGAGCCCCCCTCCGCCGGAGCCCCCCTCCGCGCCGCTCGCCTCGCCGTCGTCGCCGCGCCGCTCGCCTCGCCGTCGCCGCTCGCCGTCGCCGTCGTCGCCGGCTTCCTCTCTCTCACACACAGGTACCTCTCTCTCTCTCTCTCTCTCTCTCTCTCTCTCTCTCTCTCTCTCTCACACACACATAAAAAAATGGCTAAGGCCAGAGGAAGCAAAACTTTTGAATAACTATACATATCAAGCTATGAAATCAGAATGAAGAGTTCAGATAAGGTAGAGAAGATAGACGTCTAGGTCACCAAAAAGAGTTGATGGATCAGGGCCTACCAAATGCAGGTCAACCCATACGACGCCACCTTGGCACTATTAAAATGTCCAAAGCATACAAAATCATCTTGGGTTGCCCACGACCCAATCTGATCAGGATAATATTAAAGCTTAGCCTGCTACTTGGCGAGATATGCATGGCCTTGGGACCACTTAACTCATTGGTGCACTCCGCGCAGGTCTCAACGGCGGCGAATGTTCATGGATTCCTTTTATCTATTCTCCTCCTCCAATCCGATAAGCAAGAGAAGGGGTTTGGGGCATATATATATATTATTATATATATATACATTTGCCTTTAGATTGGACGGCGGCTAACCAAAAGATAAAGACGTAAAAATGTGACCAATGACCAGTGAGATCGATTTTGTTGCTTTGTGAGCTGAGGCATCCAATTGTCCCAATAGAGGTTTATACTCCGTTTAATTATTGGGTTTATTGGGAGAATTTAATCATTAAAAGTTCTTACAAAAATTTAAGTCCAACTAAATACATAAATTTTCTCAACTTTAGAATCCAACTAACTTTTACTGATGAGAGAGAGAGAGAAATACATATGAGGAGGGTAATTAAAAAATCTCAAAACTCTTATCCAACCGTGCTCCCGGTTGAATTTAGATGCAAAACTATATGTGATATAAAATGTATTTTATATCCCATTCTGTCGTTAAATCTCCATTAACTCACCATGAAACTCACATTATGGTATTAAACTTAACATCTAATGTGTGGAAGGGAGAGTTGAGAGAGATGAAAACCAAATAGATTTTTTAGTTTCAAAGTTTTCAGACGACATGTCAAGTGTACCGTAACAGGTATTTACAATTTTATATGTTTTTATGAAATTGTTATGTAACAGGTTATTTATTTTATTAAAAGTGGTTATTTATCAGGTGATTTATAGTAGCTTTATATTAATTTTTGAAAAAAAAAATTTAATTAGCGACCGCATGGAGACCGAATAGCGACCGCTGAAAATATTAACTTGTATACAGGCCCACAAGTGCCTATACTATATACGCTTGATGAAGTCTTTCTATAGCTTTTCTATGCTGCAGATTGTTTGTTCTCTTCTTCTAGATTACTTCTTCTGTGTTAGTCTTTAATCAAGGATACTACATTAGCGAGGAAAATTTTCCTCACACAGTTACTAGCTTGCATGAACTGCAAGTGTCAGACTTCATATTCATTTGAGTCTTTGTTTATTGCAGATTGTTTGCTCATTTCTTGTCCGAGATATGGGGATTGATTGGCGAATGGAGTGGAGCACACCAAATCTCCCACATACTAACTCCGACAGCAGCTAGACCAAATAGGCCAAACATTGATTTTTTCTGAGTGGAGCATAAATTGTTGAGTATCATTGAGGTAGCTGAATTTTCTTCAATTTGCAACCCCTTAGATCTGAAATATGTCCATATGTAAGAAGCCCAATCACCGAAAATAAATAAGTGGTTATAATTTTCAGTCTGTGGGGTCTTGCAGCAGCAGCATTTTGAACAAATTGGAATCCCTATCTTCTGAATGTTGCAATCCAGAGGAAGACACTTGTTGATAATTTTCCACAGATGAATGGAGATCTTGGAAGGCAGCCATGGTGACCAAATGCTAGTCCACTGATTGAAAGTCTGAGTCTCTTGGTTCCTGCTAATAGCCTTTTGGGTGGATGAGACTGAACAGTTCCCCGAAGAAGAAAGGCTCCAAGCAGGTAGGTCATGTTCCTGATTGAGTTTAACATGCTTCAAAGCAGTGCTAATTTCTTCAGTAAAAAACCTGTTAGGCCAATTTGTGTCTTCTGAATTCATCTGTACAATAAAGTCCCGAACAGAGAGCATAGGGTTGATGGTGTTATCAGCCAATGCAAAATCAGCAAGGGTGTGTTGGCCTATCCATCTGTCATACCAGAAGCTTGTCCTGCTGCCATCTCCAATAATGACCCTCTTATGCTGAATAATTAAATTTTTTGCAGTGATCCACCTTCTCCTTTCAAAACCCTTCATATTTGTAAACTGAACCTGGATGAGAGGACAGTTCCTAATATATTTGGCTCTGAAATACTCGGCCCATAATGTATTTGAATGAAGAGCTTGCCACAACATTTTAACACTTAAGGGAGTTTCCATATTCCTTAGTGATATAATACCCAGTCCACCTTAAGAGATAGGAGTGCAGATTTTGTTCCATTTTCTCCAGTGCTTCCTGTGACCATGATCAGATGAACCCCAGAAGAAATTGGCAAGTGATTTTTCAATAGCTTGGTGAGTTCCAATATGCAGTGAAGAAGATGTAAGAAAGTATATGGGCAATGAGATCAGGACATGCTTGATAAGGACTAGTTTTGCTCCCTAGGAGAGCATCCCACATTTCCAACCTGAAATCCTCCTCTGAATATTGTGTAGAATACCAGTGTAGTGAATTTTCTTGCATCTTCCTTTGATCAGGGGAAAACCAAGATACTTATGAGGGAAGGAGTGTTTAACAAAACCAGTGACATCCTGAATTTTCCTGGCAGTAGAGTTATTATTCCTGGAGTGTATGAAAAAACCACTTTTACCTGTGTTTATTGACTGCCCTGAAGCTCTTTCATAATCTTGTAGTATCTTAAGGAGATTCCTTATTGAAATAAGATTGCCATTGCAAAAAATGATGGTATCATCCGCAAACAAAAGATGTGAAATATTCGGGCAATGTCTAGGACTAGCATACCATTCTATGAGGCCACATTGGAAGGCTTTTGTCAGAGATCTACTGAGTACCTCTTCTGCAATGATAAATAGTGAGGGAGCAATTGGATCACCTTGACGCACCCCTCTTGAAGATTTGAAGAATCCAGCAGGGGTACCATTTATAAGAATAGAAAACCAGTTATTGTGCACCATTTTTCTAATAAGCCTGATGAACTGGTCATTAAATCCAAACCTGTTAAGAACATTGAAGAGAAAATCCCATTCAAGCCTATCATAAGCCTTAGCCATATCAATCTTTATCATCACATTAGAGCCCCTTATTTTCATGCCAATTTCATTGGTAAGTTCCTGGGCCAAAGCAATATTCTCAATAATATTTCTGCCTTTGACAAATGCAGATTGTTCAGGAGATATGATCTTAGGAAGAATGCTGGCAAGCCTAGTATTAATGATAGAGGCAATAATTTTGTAAAAGAAGTTGCACAGGCTAATAGGTCTAAACTCAGAAATTCTGGTAGCATTTGTTTGTTTTGGAATGAGAGCAACCAGGGTAGCAGTGACAGATCTGGGTAAGTCTTCATGGGAAGTAAAGAATTCCTGCACAGCTCTTATCACAGTGGAGGCAATTATCCCCCAAGCAAATTGGTAAAATGCACCTGTGAATCCGTCAGGGCCCGGTGCACTATCTTGGGATAGCCTGAAGACATAAGTCTTGGATTTCTGCGGCAGTAGGGATTGAGCAGAGGGTGTCAGTGTCTAACTGATCAACCAGAGAGGGAATACAGTCAAGAACAGTACTATCTGCTAAATGATGTTGGGAAGAGAAGGCTTCCTGAAAATGTGTCACAGCAATTGAAGTCATTTCCCCAGGGTCCGAAGTGAGAAGGCCTGCAGAGTTTTGAAGTTGAGATATGCACATTTTTTTCCTCTTAGCTAAAGTGGTAGAGTGAAAGAATCTGGTATTTCTATCCCCTTCAGTGAGCCATCGGACTCTAGATTTCTGTCTCCAAAAGCATTCCTCCTGAAGCAACATTTTGGACAGAACAAGTTTAGCCTCATCCAGGGCAGTCTGATTTGTAGTGGAAGGCTGGGTGTCATAAGCGTGTTCTGCCTTAATAACATCATCCTCCGCTTTTGCCACATTATTATGAATATTACCAAAGACTTGATAATTCCAAACTTTAAGCATTTGCCTGAGACTCTTGAGCTTAAGATAAAGGGTTAAGGTAGGTGAAGAAGCTAAAGGACTAGTATCCCAACACTTTTTAACATCAGCAAGAAGATGGTCATGATAAGTCCACATTTTTTGGAAACAGAATCTGGTTTTCCTTTTAATCTGGGGAGTCTGCAACACAAGTAGAGGGGCATGATCTGAGACTTCCCTGGAAAGATGTTCAACGGAGAAGGCATAATGAGCCATCCAATCAGAATTGGTTAGAATTCTATCCAGTCTGGCCCAAATACCCCTGCTTCCTGATTGATTGTTATGCCAAGTGTAGGAAGATCCTTTGAAACCAGTATCCAAAAGTGCACAATTTGATATACAGTCCTTAAAATCAGTCATTGCAATCGAATTAGGATCATTACCACCAATTTTTTCCTTTGTATCAGTAATGTAGTTGAAGTCTCCTGCCACCATCCAAGGACCAGAAATGTTAGAGTGGACGTTAATTAAAGAAGTCCAAAGACCCTTTCTCTCAATCACATTGCATTTTGCATATACTGCAGTTAAGTGAAAAGGGACTTGACCATTAAGACCCATGAGAAGAGTAATTTGCTGATCATCTCTAGTAACCAGAGAAACATGCAGATGGTCTTTCCATAATACCCAGATGTGGGCCATTTCATCAGAATTTGCAATAATTTTAGACATACCCCTACGAGATAATATCTTCTAGGCACAATAGTTGAGGACTGTCGAGACGTTGCAAATCATGTAAACCCGCGCCTTTTTAAAATGGGGAATCTGTCAATGGAAGCTACTAGTCATCTTGTAGATTTTCAAAAAAAAAAAAAGATTAGCAGTCGTGGTTGACAACCTCATAAATTATTGATATGTTTAAATTTACATGACATGAGTATTAGAGAAACATTGACATTTTAGAATTGTAGCTCAGTTTCTTAATTTTAGAATATCTAAAACATGTCATTAGCTAAGAGTACTGTTTGGATAGTGTTGGATGAAAAGTAAAGTGTGTTTTATTATTGTCTTATTCAGTGACGATACTATCAATTTCTTTACTTGATTTCTGCATAGCTAGTGACAGTGTTGTCTTTAAGCTAAAAAGTATCATGCTATATTTTATTTCTGCTAAATAGCTAGTGAAAGTGTTGTCTTTATGTTGGATGTTAAAATAAAATTCATGTTTTCATTGTGTACATGTATTGCCAATTTCACATGTTACTGCTATGTTTTTAGATTGTGTTATTATCTTGTCAATATTTAATTAGTTGGGTGTTGTATGTGAGCTGAGATGCGTGGGTGCAACCTAACATTGCACGCATCTTAGGAGAGCGTGTTAAGCCCGTGCCAATCAACCTACCCGTTCAAGACTTTGGGATTGATATGCACGTTCTCATTTTGAATGATGAGAATGTGTATATCTAACTCAAAGTCTTGAATTGTCCCGTTTGGACAGTCTGTGAATGTTTGATCGCACTTAGGTGGTTAATTACTATATGTGTTTGTGTTGTTTGTTAAAAATTTTGGCTGCGTCTTCTCACTCCTCTCTGATATACCTTTATTGATTTTGATTATTTTCTTAACCACTTATTAGTAAGTGTTTAAGAAAATTTCTTAATCAATAAATATTTTGTGGTATATCGGAGAGGTGTGGGGAGATGCTGCCGAAATTTTTAGCAAACAACACAACACATATAGTAATTAATCGTGCGATCAAACCTTCACAGATGGGTTAAAAAGTGAAGATCTAAATGATATTTCCGTCCTATTTAAAATGGCAGACATGGACGATGTGAGGTAAGGGTTGTACTTTTTATTTTGTTAAACATGCCCGGTTTGAGCTCGGCGCTCAAACTTCATTTTTAAAATACACTTATTTCAAATGAACTGTTAGGACGGGTCCGGGGGTCTAAAATCTGAAATACCGGTCGGATGGCCGTGCCGGTCATTCCAATACGACCGGGGAGATGAAAGTGACTTGTCAGAACTGACGGAATCCAAATCGGATGCCCGGTTTGAGCTCGGCGCTCAAACTTCATTTTTAAAATACACTTAGTTCAAATGAACTGTTAGGACGGGTCCGGGGGTCTAAAATTCGAAATACCGGTCGGATGGCCGTGCCGATCATTCCAATACGACCGGGGAGATGAAAGTGACTTGTCAGAACTGACGGAATCCAAATCGGATGCCCGGTTTGAGCTCGGCGCTCAAACTTCATTTTTAAAATACACTTAGTTCAAATGAACTGTTAGGACGGGGCATTTGGTTCTAAAATCTGAAATACCGGTCGGATGGTCGTGCCGATCATTCCAATACGACCGGGGAGATGAAAGTGACTTGTCAGAACTGACGGAATCCAAATCGGATGCCCGGTTTGAGCTCGGCGCTCAAACTTCATTTTTAAAATACACTTAGTTCAAATGAACTGTTAGGACGGGTCCGGGGGTCTAAAATTCGAAATACCGGTCGGATGGCCGTGCCGATCATTCCAATACGACCGGGGAGATGAAAGTGACTTGTCAGAACTGACGGAATCCAAATCGGATGCCCGGTTTGAGCTCGGCGCTCAAACTTCATTTTTAAAATACACTTATTTCAAATGAACTGTTAGGACGGGTCCGGGGGTCTAAAATCTGAAATACCGGTCGGATGGCCGTGCCGGTCATTCCAATACGACCGGGGAGATGAAAGTGACTTGTCAGAACTGACGGAATCCAAATCGGATGCCCGGTTTGAGCTCGGCGCTCAAACTTCATTTTTAAAATACACTTAGTTCAAATGAACTGTTAGGACGGGGCATTTGGTTCTAAAATCTGAAATACCGGTCGGATGGTCGTGCCGATCATTCCAATACGACCGGGGAGATGAAAGCGACTTGTCAGAACTGACGGAATCCAAATCGGATGCCCGGTTTGAGCTCGGCGCTCAAACTTCATTTTTAAAATACACTTAGTTCAAATGAACTGTTAGGACGGGTCCGGGGGTCTAAAATTCGAAATACCGGTCGGATGGCCGTGCCGATCATTCCAATACGACCGGGGAGATGAAAGTGACTTGTCAGAACTGACGGAATCCAAATCGGATGCCCGGTTTGAGCTCGGCGCTCAAACTTCATTTTTAAAATACACTTATTTCAAATGAACTGTTAGGACGGGTCCGGGGGTCTAAAATCTGAAATACCGGTCGGATGGCCGTGCCGGTCATTCCAATACGACCGGGGAGATGAAAGTGACTTGTCAGAACTGACGGAATCCAAATCGGATGCCCGGTTTGAGCTCGGCGCTCAAACTTCATTTTTAAAATACACTTAGTTCAAATGAACTGTTAGGACGGGTCCGGGGGTCTAAAATTCGAAATACCGGTCGGATGGCCGTGCCGATCATTCCAATACGACCGGGGAGATGAAAGTGACTTGTCAGAACTGACGGAATCCAAATCGGATGCCCGGTTTGAGCTCGGCGCTCAAACTTCATTTTTAAAATACACTTATTTCAAATGAACTGTTAGGACGGGTCCGGGGGTCTAAAATCTGAAATACCGGTCGGATGGCCGTGCCGGTCATTCCAATACGACCGGGGAGATGAAAGTGACTTGTCAGAACTGACGGAATCCAAATCGGATGCCCGGTTTGAGCTCGGCGCTCAAACTTCATTTTTAAAATACACTTAGTTCAAATGAACTGTTAGGACGGGGCATTTGGTTCTAAAATCTGAAATACCGGTCGGATGGTCGTGCCGATCATTCCAATACGACCGGGGAGATGAAAGCGACTTGTCAGAACTGACGGAATCCAAATCGGATGCCCGGTTTGAGCTCGGCGCTCAAACTTCATTTTTAAAATACACTTAGTTCAAATGAACTGTTAGGACGGGTCCGGGGGTCTAAAATTCGAAATACCGGTCGGATGGCCGTGCCGATCATTCCAATACGACCGGGGAGATGAAAGTGACTTGTCAGAACTGACGGAATCCAAATCGGATGCCCGGTTTGAGCTCGGCGCTCAAACTTCATTTTTAAAATACACTTATTTCAAATGAACTGTTAGGACGGGTCCGGGGGTCTAAAATCTGAAATACCGGTCGGATGGCCGTGCCGGTCATTCCAATACGACCGGGGAGATGAAAGTGACTTGTCAGAACTGACGGAATCCAAATCGGATGCCCGGTTTGAGCTCGGCGCTCAAACTTCATTTTTAAAATACACTTAGTTCAAATGAACTGTTAGGACGGGTCCGGGGGTCTAAAATTCGAAATACCGGTCGGATGGCCGTGCCGATCATTCCAATACGACCGGGGAGATGAAAGTGACTTGTCAGAACTGACGGAATCCAAATCGGATGCCCGGTTTGAGCTCGGCGCTCAAACTTCATTTTTAAAATACACTTAGTTCAAATGAACTGTTAGGACGGGTCCGGGGGTCTAAAATTCGAAATACCGGTCGGATGGCCGTGCCGATCATTCCAATACGACCGGGGAGATGAAAGTGACTTGTCAGAACTGACGGAATCCAAATCGGATGCCCGGTTTGAGCTCGGCGCTCAAACTTCATTTTTAAAATACACTTATTTCAAATGAACTGTTAGGACGGGTCCGGGGGTCTAAAATCTGAAATACCGGTCGGATGGCCGTGCCGGTCATTCCAATACGACCGGGGAGATGAAAGTGACTTGTCAGAACTGACGGAATCCAAATCGGATGCCCGGTTTGAGCTCGGCGCTCAAACTTCATTTTTAAAATACACTTAGTTCAAATGAACTGTTAGGACGGGGCATTTGGTTCTAAAATCTGAAATACCGGTCGGATGGTCGTGCCGATCATTCCAATACGACCGGGGAGATGAAAGCGACTTGTCAGAACTGACGGAATCCAAATCGGATGCCCGGTTTGAGCTCGGCGCTCAAACTTCATTTTTAAAATACACTTAGTTCAAATGAACTGTTAGGACGGGTCCGGGGGTCTAAAATTCGAAATACCGGTCGGATGGCCGTGCCGATCATTCCAATACGACCGGGGAGATGAAAGTGACTTGTCAGAACTGACGGAATCCAAATCGGATGCCCGGTTTGAGCTCGGCGCTCAAACTTCATTTTTAAAATACACTTATTTCAAATGAACTGTTAGGACGGGTCCGGGGGTCTAAAATCTGAAATACCGGTCGGATGGCCGTGCCGGTCATTCCAATACGACCGGGGAGATGAAAGTGACTTGTCAGAACTGACGGAATCCAAATCGGATGCCCGGTTTGAGCTCGGCGCTCAAACTTCATTTTTAAAATACACTTATTTCAAATGAACTGTTAGGACGGGTCCGGGGGTCTAAAATCTGAAATACCGGTCGGATGGCCGTGCCGGTCATTCCAATACGACCGGGGAGATGAAAGTGACTTGTCAGAACTGACGGAATCCAAATCGGATGCCCGGTTTGAGCTCGGCGCTCAAACTTCATTTTTAAAATACACTTAGTTCAAATGAACTGTTAGGACGGGGCATTTGGTTCTAAAATCTGAAATACCGGTCGGATGGCCGTGCCGATCATTCCAATACGACCGGGGAGATGAAAGTGACTTGTCAGAACTGACGGAATCCAAATCGGATGCCCGGTTTGAGCTCGGCGCTCAAACTTCATTTTTAAAATACACTTAGTTCAAATGAACTGTTAGGACGGGTCCGGGGGTCTAAAATTCGAAATACCGGTCGGATGGCCGTGCCGATCATTCCAATACGACCGGGGAGATGAAAGTGACTTGTCAGAACTGACGGAATCCAAATCGGATGCCCGGTTTGAGCTCGGCGCTCAAACTTCATTTTTAAAATACACTTATTTCAAATGAACTGTTAGGACGGGTCCGGGGGTCTAAAATCTGAAATACCGGTCGGATGGCCGTGCCGGTCATTCCAATACGACCGGGGAGATGAAAGTGACTTGTCAGAACTGACGGAATCCAAATCGGATGCCCGGTTTGAGCTCGGCGCTCAAACTTCATTTTTAAAATACACTTAGTTCAAATGAACTGTTAGGACGGGGCATTTGGTTCTAAAATTCGAAATACCGGTCGGATGGCCGTGCCGATCATTCCAATACGACCGGGGAGATGAAAGTGACTTGTCAGAACTGACGGAATCCAAATCGGATGCCCGGTTTGAGCTCGGCGCTCAAACTTCATTTTTAAAATACACTTAGTTCAAATGAACTGTTAGGACGGGTCCGGGGGTCTAAAATTCGAAATACCGGTCGGATGGCCGTGCCGATCATTCCAATACGACCGGGGAGATGAAAGTGACTTGTCAGAACTGACGGAATCCAAATCGGATGCCCGGTTTGAGCTCGGCGCTCAAACTTCATTTTTAAAATACAAGATGAAATTTGAACTTATATTGTGTGTGTGTATTTATATATATGAAAATGAGCTGGCTTAAACTATTGGCATACTCTTGTTAATGCTTGATTTCTTTATTAAGTCTTGTTAATGCTTGATTTCTTTATTAAGGATTTGATTATAATTTTTTTAAATGATATACAGGATCATCCGTCGCGAGATGTTGGACGAGACGACGACCAGGATGATGTTGGACGAGACGACGACCAGGATGAGACATATGTGGAGGATTTGTGATTTTATTTTAGTTGTGTATGTTGTCATTTTATTATTATGGATGTATGATTAATTTGTGATTTTATTTTAATTGTGTGTAATTTGAGGTTCGTGGAGATTGTGATCCGTGTAGTTGATTTATTATTGTTTTATGAAATTGTTATTTATCAGGTGCTTGTATGTGATGAATTTGAGATTTGTCGATATTGTTGTCTGTGTAGTTGATTTTATATTTATGTTATGAATTTGTTATTTATCAGGTAATTTATTTATCAGTTTAAATAAATTTTTAAAAAAAAATAATGCAAAATTAGCGACCGTATGGAGACTGAATTGCGACCGAATAGCGACTATAAATTATATTTCTTTTATTAAATAATTATACTTGGCGACCGACTAGCGACCGACTAGCCACCGAATAAATCCGATAGGTTAATTTTATTTTTAAAAATACAACATAATTAGCGACCGAATAGCGACCGAATTGAGACCGACTTAATCCGATAGGTTAATTTTATTTTTTAAAATACAACAATTTTAGCGACCGAATAGAGACTGAATGGCGACCGAATTATTAGCGACCGGTGAGGCGACCGATTATAATCGGTCTCTGGTAACGACTGATACTGAGACCGAATTATGTCGGTCGCTATATAGCGACTATGATATAGCGACCGACATATTCGGTCGCTAGATAGTGTCTGTTCGGTCGCAATGCAGATTTGCGACCGATCTACGACTGAATAGCGACCGAATTTATGAGGCCTTTAGAATGTCTCTCTCATAAATATTTTTACGTTTTTCTTATTAGCTATAACGTTTCAACATTACATGTTTAATGAAAACGTTACATTGCAACGGTCATTTCACGTGAACGTTGCAATGGTAACGTGTGTTCAGTTCGTTCTCAATGTTAACATCTGTTAAAAATTTTAAATCACCCATATTTAACATCATCATCGTTCGTTACCACATATGAATTTAACACTAATTAATCTTAACTAGATATGTAAAAAGATCAAAATAATCTTAGTTAAAATAAAATAAAATAAAAATATCATGTAACACCCCTGCCCTCCCTCCCTTCGGAATTCCCACCCTCCCTCTACTACCTCTCAACAGAACCACCCTCCCACGTCTAAGGCCTCATGTCAAACACCCCTCCCCATGTCGGAACCCCCTCCCCCTTCCCCTGCAACCTCCCCTCTCCTTATTGTTGCAACCCCCCCCCCTTCCGCTGCAACTCCCATGTCAAAACTTCCCCGGCCCCTCCCCCTGCTACCTCTCCTCCCTCCTGGAACCGCCCTCTCCTTGTCGCTGCCACCGCCTCTCCTTGCCAGAACCCCCTTCCCCCTACTGTTATAACCCCCTCCCCTTGTTGGAATTTGGAACCACCTTCCAACTATCGCTGCAACCCCTCCCCCAATCGAAACAACCTCTCCCTACCGTTGCAACCCCCCTGTCGGAAACCCCTTCCTCGTGACTTACTTGGCAATCGGGGGCTTCACAAAAGAGGTGGCCTTAGACTATGTTGGTTCTTCCGCTGGCAGATATGTGCGATTGAAGGTCAAATTGATGGTGTACGGGAAACAACACTTCCTGTTAGCTTCCGTCGTGGCCTCGTCGACATTGACAATGCCCTCTTCTTGCTTCCCGATGGAGCCAGCTTCAGCTCCATCTCCTTGGCCCCCGTTTGGTATGGGGTTAGAGCGGGGATATCCCCGCTCTAACTCCATTCTATGTTTCGTATGGTTAAAACGGACGGGGATAAGTCGGGTTAAGGAAAATAAGGTTAACCCCGATTTTGGGGTTGGAAACGAGGATAAGTCATTCCAACCTTGGTGGGGACACCGGGCCCACTACCGGGCCCAATGCTCGGAGTGGACGCCGGACCGCCACTACACCGAGCTTATGGCTTGGAGATCTGACTTCCTGAAGACTCGGCGTATTTGTGTGTATTGAGTGATACACGTATTTATACGTATTTGTGTGCATTCGTCTTATTAGACTAGTCAAATAACATGTGTGTGTATTTTGTGTATTTTATTTGGTTAAAACCCACAAGTCAAAAGTGGGTGGGTAGGATTTATTTTATTAGGCTAGGATATATATGTAAATAAGGGAAATTGTGAAGGTACGTGTGTAATGGGCCTTCCCTATAAATAGGGGGCTAAGGAGTGTGTTACGTATGAATGATGAATTGAAGAAAGATTGTTGTACGTGAGAGAGCTCCTCTCTTGTGCTATTCCCTTCCCTCTTTCTCATTTTGTGAGTTTGAGTGTGTCGCCCGATGTGAGACCGTCCGGCGTGAGGCCGAGCTGCGCGAGGTAGCAAGTTATCCGTTCCCGTTTATGATTCCGGAATACCGTCGATCTATTTCCACGTCACCGCCGCGTCAGATTTGGTATCAGAACCCAACAACGGCGCCTCCGTCAACCCCGACACCGGCATCGTCTCTCCCCCTCTCTCTCGGTTGTTAGAAGTGAGAGAAAAAAAAAGAGAAGAGAAAAAAAAATTTAAAGCAGAAGCTCACGATTGAGAGAAAGGAAGAGAAATAGAGAAAAAATAAAATAAAACTTTTTTGTTCTGTTCGCAGAGGCACGGGCCTCGTCGCCCGTGCCCATTTCAAAAAAAGACAGAGGCCGCAACGGCTAAGCCCGCCAGCGCCCGCCGCCGCAGCAGCGTGTCCGCCACCGCCGCAGCGCGCTCGCTGCCACCGCAGCGCGCTCGCTGCCACCGCAGCGCGCTCACCGCCGCTGCAGTGTGCTCACCGCCGCCGCAGCGCGCCCACCCGCCTTCTGCACCCGGCAGCCCCGCGCCCAGTCGCGCCCGGCCACACCCGCCCGCTCCCGCGCCCGGGGCCTGCGCCCGTCCCGCGCCCGCCTGTGACCTCGTCGGCCGCGCCCGCCCTGCCGCGTGGCAACATGCCAGCGCGCCCGCGTGCGCCCGCCGACGCGTGCGCCCGCCCGCCGCGGTGTTGACCCACCGGTCGCGTGAGGCACGCGTGGCAGGAAAACCGAGAGAAAAGGTCAAAAAAGGGTAGGTAAAGTTTGAAAAAAAAGTGTCCGAAGAAAAAAAAGGGGTTTGAAAAAGAGTGAAAAAAAATCGAAAAGTCAAAAAAAGAAGGTTATAATTTGTTGACATATATATATATATATATATATAATATATATATATATATATATATATATATATTATATATAGGAATATATATTTAATAGTTATCTATTATTTATATACTCTCGATTGGCTTATTGTTTCTTGTGGCACCCGAGTCCACTACTACGGCTCGACCCGTGTCCGAGTCGCCCGGCTATCGACAGAAGATTCGTAAATTACGGAACGTGGGTATCGGAGAGTCTCCCTGCATGGAGAAAATTTTAGATTGATTTGTTCCCCTGCGCGGGAAATTTTAAGCGGTTTGTAATAATTAAATCCTCCCTGCGCGGAGTGAATTCATTGTAACCGTGAAGCTTCGTCGACGCCGTGCGGGCACGCACGTCTCCGCTCGCCTTCGTCTCCGGTCGGAGTTAGACTTTTCAGTCTAGCTAGGTACGTGCTCCCCTCGCTTGCTAATTTAGTATCTTTTCAATTGCCACGCGACAAAGTGAGAGAGAGCCCAATCCATGCAGCCAGTCTCCTGAGTGCATCGCTATGGACGGAAAGCGAGAGCTTGTATGCACCTATCCTTAAGGCCCTAGACTTTCACATTAGGTCACCCTAATTGTCAGGAGATAGTTCCACAACTACTCCGCCTACAGGCGAGCAACTCTCCCTGACCAGTCCCTTCAAACTTGGCCCTTTATCTATTTAGCCAACAAATTCGGGTCTATAGCTTGCTAATTATCGGTCCTAGGACTGCATCATTTAGGTCCGAGGTCGTGCATGCCACGTTGGTCTAGGAATTCATCCGGCCGCCTAGAGCTCCCCTCAATGCTACCCATGGATCAAGAGAGCGTGGCTGCTATGCTAGTCCAGCTCGAGCACAATCTCGTGGCCCACTTTGAAGAATCTATAGGCCAACTACGGACGGAACTCGATAAGAGGATCTGAGCCTTAGAGGATCGACTGAAGGGAGAGGAATGAAGAGTGAATGGCCATGGTAATCCCGTAGCCAATCCTAGGGAGGAAAGAGAGCAAGTCCGCCAAAATCAGGCTCCTCAAGGTGGAGAGCAAGAGGCCCGTGCGTCTCGAGAGAGAGACCGCGACGAGGAGGATACCATCTTACGGAACGTCAAGATTGACGCTACGAGTTTTGATGGGTCCCTCAACCCCGCTACATACCTTGATTGGGAGACCGAGATGGACCAATATTTTGATTGGTATCGCCGTATGACCCCTGCTACAAGGGTGAGGTTTGCCAAAATGAAACTCCTGGGTCAAGCCAAAACCTACTGGTGTAACGTTGAAAATCTCCTAGCAAGGAGACGAGAGGAACCCATAAGCACGTGGGAGGAAATGAAGGAGAAATTAAGGGAGAAGTATCTGCCACCTTCCAACCATCAGCGTCTTTTAGACCAATGGCAGAAACTCACCCAAGATGGAAAGTCCGTGGACGAGTACATCGCCAAATTTGATGACTTCTTCCTTCGGAGTCGAGTCATGGAGGATGCCTCTATCACCCTCTCACGGTTTAGGGCTGGCCTACACGAGAGCATACAACGGAAGTTGTTCCTACGGGAAGTTAACACTCTCGAGCATGCCTATCAGGTTGCTCGGGATGTTGAGCAGTTTCAAAGGGTGGTCCCACCTCGGGTCTCCACCTACTGCCAACCCGAGTCCCAAAACCCCATGGTATGCTATTCTGAGAGGCCTGGCCCCTCCACCTCCTATGTCCCTACCACTACCCCCCTTCGGGCCGTTGCCCCTACCATTCCTTTCACAAGGAACCCCTTACCTGCACCCGCTGCTGTGCCCAGGCTAGAGTATACTCCGCCAACTGAGAGGAGAGATGACAAGGGAAAGGGAGTCATCCCTAGCACCTCTCAACCAGTCCCTGTCTCAAGAGTTCGTTGCTTTAGGTGCCATAACCTAGGGCACATTGCCTCCAACTGGCCCACCCGAGCCTTAGCCATCACCGACCCCCAGTCTGTGGAGCTTCCACCTTAGGAAGGAGAAGCCATTGAGAGATACGAGGCCGATCCTGACCTCATCGCCTAGTTTGAGGAAATGGATGTAGGGTATGATGGAACGCATGTCGAGTACATGCAAGTGGGAGATATTACCGAAAGTTCGAATCAGGGAAGACTGGGTGTAGTTCGCTGCATCCTTACCCACCCCCAGGAGGATGACTAGCGTCAAACCTCCATCTTCCAAACATATATTATGGTAAAATCTCAACCCTGCAAGGTAATTTTTGACAACGGGAGCTGTATCAATGCAGTCTCTTCAGACTTTATCTCCCGTCTAGGTCTACCTACCCATCCTCATCCGAGGCCATACAACGTGGCTTGGGTTGACGACACGTCTATCCGAGTCACCACTACATATGTCATTCCCATCCAATTCCAGTCCTATCAATGACAAATTTTATGCGATGTAGTGTTAATGAAGGTCGGTAGCATCATCCTAGGACGACCGTGGATCTATGATGTAGACCTTACTACATTCGGTCGGTCCAATCAGTGTTCCTTCTCACACAATGGAAAGAAGATACAACTGTACCCGACACCCCCAAAGGTGACCCCGGGAAAGAGTTCCACCTCCACCCCCACTGGAACCCCCAAGGTTCAAGAGAGTCCTCGGACTCCCACTGAAGGGAAACTTCTCATTCCCTCTCCTCCTACACCTGTCACACCCATTCCTAAGGCCCCTAAAGTTGGTTATGACCCGATTAGGCACCTTAACTTCATAGGTGTTCGTGAGCTGAATAGGGAGGTTGCCGAGGGTGCCCCTGTCTGGGCTGTTGTTGTCACCATCACCCCCGAGGAGTCCCGAGTCTCAGTCCCACCTGAGGTCCAGGCCATTCTGCAGGACTTCCCAGATATTTTCCAAGACGACTTGCCCTCTAGACTCCCTCCCATGCGTGACATTCAACATGCTATTGATCTTGTCCCCGGGTCCACCCTACCCAACCTTCCCCATTACCGATTGAACCCAAAGGAGCATGCTGAGCTCCAAAGGATTGTCGAGGACCTTATCTAAAAAGGTTTCCTCAGGGTAAGCAAGAGTCCATGTGCTGTCCCTGCCTTGCTCACACCCAAGAGAAGATGGCACCTGGCGGATGTGTGTTGACAGCCGCACCATCAATAAGATCACTGTCAAGTATATGTTTCCCATTCCCCGTCTTGATGACATGCTTGACATGATGAGTGGAGCCACCATCTTTTTCAAAATTGACTTGAAAAGTGACTACCACCAGGTCCGGATTCGACCAGGGGATGAGTGGAAGACAGCCTTCAAAACAAAAGAAGGTCTGTATGAGTGGCTCGTCATGCCGTTTGGGCTATCCAATGCCCCCATCACATTCATGTGGCTTATGACAGAAATCCTTCGACCCCTCATTGGTCGCTTTGTTGTCGTCTACTTTGACGACATTCTCATCTATAGCCACAACCCTCAGGACCACATCCATCATTTGAGAGAAGTCTGCGAGACTTTGAGGAGAGAAACCATGTTTGC
The DNA here is from genome assembly GCA_022559845.1 of Amorphophallus konjac. Taxonomy (NCBI): domain Eukaryota; kingdom Viridiplantae; phylum Streptophyta; class Magnoliopsida; order Alismatales; family Araceae; genus Amorphophallus; species Amorphophallus konjac. The sequence goes on from JAHNEJ010000056.1 coordinate 221,864, forward strand.
CAATCTCAAGAAATGTGAATTCATGACAGACCGTGTCACTTTCCTTGGATTTGTGGTATCGAGTCAAGGAGTGTCCGTGAACCAATCCAAGGTCCAAGCCTTAGTAGACTGGCCAGAGCCCCAGAATGTCCAAGACGTTCGAAGCTTCCATGGGCTAGCCACTTTCTACAGACGCTTCATTCAGGATTTTAACACCATTATGGCACCCATTACGGATTATATCTATAAGGGGAATTTTGAGTGGACCAAAGCCGCCTCCCAGGATTTTCGTGCAATAAAGGAGCTCATGACCAAAGCCCCTGTCCTCCGCCTGCCAGACTTTTCCAAAGTCTTCGAGATATCCTGTGATGCATCTGGCGTAGGAATAGGAGGAGTGCTCAGCCAGGAAAGCCACCCCGTGGCTTATTTCAGTGAGAAGCTTTCTGATGCAAAGCTTCGTTACTCCACCTATGATAAGAAGTTTTATGCCGTGGTCCAAGTCCTCAAACACTGGAGACACTATCTCTTACCACAAGAGTTTATCTTATACTCGGACCACGAGACTTTAAAATTCCTTAGCTCACAGAAGGGCTTGAACCCGAGACATGGTCGGTGGGTAGAACTCCTCCAGTCTTTCACATTTGTTCTAAAGCATAAGGCTGGAAAGGAAAATAAGGTGGCCGACGTCTTGAGTCGAAGGGTCTCCCTTCTTTCCACTGTTCGGGTAGAGGTCACGGGATTTGACCGCATGAAGGAACTCTATGGAGAGTGTCCTGATTTTGGCCCTGCCTACTCTGCTCTGTCCGCTGGACCCTCGACAACCTTTTCTGACTATCTACTCCAGGATGATTTTCTATTTCGAGGGCAGCAACTCTGTGTCCCGAGGACTTTTGTTCGGGACTTCCTGATTTGGGAAGTGCATGCTGGAGGTCTTGCTGGTCACTTTGGCCGCAACAAGACCATCCATTCTGTGGAGAAGCATTTCTATTGGCCTGGCCTGAAGAAAGATGTGGCCAATATTGTAGCCCAGTGTAGGACATGCACAATGGCCAAACAGGTCAAATAGAACACTGGTCTCTACACTCCTCTCCCCGTTCCTGATCGACCATGGGTTGATGTGAGTATGGATTTTATCTTTGGTTTACCTCGCACTGCTCACAAGCATGATTACATCTTTGTTGTTGTTGATAGATTCTCTAAGATGGCCCATTTCATTGCATGTTCCAAAACATCTGATGCATCTAGAGTAGCCCACTTATTATTTGATGAAGTCGTGCGTCTGCATGGTCTCCCCCAAACCATCGTGTCTGACCGAGATGTCAGGTTCACTAGTTACTTCTGAAAGACACTTTGGCACCTAGTTGGCACCAAACTCAAATTCTCCACTGTCTATCACCCACAAACCGATGGGCAAACAAAGGTCATCAATAGGAGTTTAGGGAATCTCTTGAGCTGTCTTGTAGGGGAACATTCTGGCACTTGGGATCTTCTCTTGCCTAGAGCCGAATTTGCATACAACAGTTCGGTCAATCGATCCATAGGTATGAGTCCCTTTGAAGTCGTGCATGGCTACAAACCTAGAAAATCTGTGGATCTCATTCCTCTTCCCCTCGAGTCTAGAGTGTCCAAATCAGCTGAGGAGTTTGCACATCATGTCAAGAGTTTGCATGAGTCGATTAGTAAGTAAATCAACCTCAGTAATGAGACCTATAAAAAGTTGGCTGATTCGCATAGACGTCACCATGAATTTCAAGAAGGTGACTTGGTTATGATACGGGTCCGACCCGATCGACTCCCCTCGGGAGCAGTTAAAAAGTTACAAGCCGGTAGTGATGGTGATGGGGACATCAAAGCAAGACCGTCCACATTTTATTTACATTTATGTCCTTTTCATATTTGTATGTATACCCTTGTGTTATATGGGTACGCAATTGTAGGTCTTAGTGGGTTTATATGTAAAATTCCAGTAGGTCCAAGCAAGGGGGCCCTCAGCCCTTTCCCATTGGTCCATGTCACCCATGTGGGGCTGGTCAACCATCCTAGGTGGCCATCTAGAAAGGTTGAATGCCATTTGACCACATGGGAGATAAAGGGATTACAAAGTCCAAGGTAGGTTACCTACCTTCACCTACCAAGCCCCTTAGTCAAGGGGGCGCCCCTCTCCCCTTAATATTTTATTTTATTTGTGTGTTGGTCACATTTAATCTAGGCCATTCATTCCCCTTCCCTAGATCCAATGGTGGACATTGGACTTGATATGTAACCTATAAAACTTGTATTTTTTCCATTTGGATGAATTAATGGGACTTGATATGTAACCTATAAAACTTGTATTTTTTCCATTTGGATGAATTAATGAAGAGAAAATTGTTGAAAAGCCAAGGAGCTTCTTGCGCCCCCAGCCCTCTCCCCTCTGGTTTCATCTTCTCCAACCCCCAATTCTAGAGTGGATCCCCTCTATCTCCTCCCCCTCAATCTCTGAGTTCATCTCCAGTGCCGCCGCCGCCGTTCGTGCCGCCATCGAGTCGCCGCGAAGTCGTCTTCGGTATTCTATCCATCCAGGATAAAAGTATCTTCCCCAAATTTCTGCTCCCACCTCCCACCTCCTCTAGAGCTGAAATTTTCAAGAGTGGTTCCCCTCTCGAACCCCTATCATCACAAAAAAATTCAAGTCAAAATTCCTTCTTTTACTATTTTCCCATTTTCGGTCTTCAGGTCATCCCAGATCTGCCAGGATTCTGTCTACAGTGACAGCAACCCTGAGTTTTCCAGATCCGGATCACTTTTTGATTTTCTCAGGAGCTCCCAATTTTATTAAAAGTTCTATACACCTTCCTCTTTAATCACGAATTTTCGTGATTTTTATTTTTCCTTCTACATATTTTCTAAAATTCGTCCAAGTTTCCAAATCTGTTCTATCTGCTTCAGTCCAGATCCGACTCCCCGCTAGTATACAATTCTTAGAAAATTCAATTCTCTACAAAACCTTCTACAAAAAATATCCATGGTTTCCTCTCTTGAATCTCTACAACTTTGCTGAAGAACTCAACTTCAGATTCGGAGGTCTACCTATCAGTCAACGCCAACTCTTAGGAAAAGAAGTTTCTGCCAGAGCAGATCTGAAAAGGAGAACATCAGCCTTCCAAATTCGCCCACCAGAAATACAGAGCTGGTGCTTTTTCTGTGATCCCATAGGGTCGAAGACCTTCAAAGTAGCTTTCCAACGGCGCCAGTTTTGTGTTGATCCGACATCGGGGCTAATCGCAGCGTCCGTTCTCGCCGGAGCGCACGCCAGAAAATAGAACCGGCAGGTCCGTGGCCGGTTATTCCGGCGGGTGCCGATCGGAGCCGCCCGACTTCCGGTCGACGTTCCAGCGTGCCGCCAGCCCAGGGAGTGCTTCCCCAAGCGTCCCCACCACAGTGGTGCCACTGGGTCCCACACGGCCCCTCCGGCCAGCACGTGGGCCCCACCGTCACGAGTTCGGGTGCTGCCGAAGAGACGCGAGAAGCCGCCCGTCAACCCGAAATCGGTCCTCCCGGACCCACTTGTGTAGCCCTTTACCTCCCTGCGTGGAGTGGGCAGTGATTTATTACTGTAATATTCATGTATTAACTGTCTCGGGAGTACGAGTTCGATCGGGTCCGTCTTCCCCACGCCGAGAGCGTGGAGGTATCGTGTTCGCTCCTACACTTGGCATTTACTTTATCTCATATATGCTTTATATGCCGCTGCTAGAGAGCATGTTTAGGATCTAGCTCGCTATATTTTTTCATATCATCGCTGCTGCGAGAGAGAGCGTGGCCGTCCCGTGACCCGATCCGGGCACGAGAAAGAGCCGACCACCCTAGCTCACTGCCGATTTCTCAACCGCGCACATCCGACGCTTCCCTCGTTAAGGGACAATCACGAGCTTGTCGTATCCGTGGTCTCATCCCGCATCAGATGGTCCCTTCCCAATCTTACGGAAGGTTGGTTCCAATGCTTATGTTGTGGACTTACCTCCCGAATATGGGATTAGCTCGACTTTTAATGTGGCAGGCCTAGTGTCCTACAAGGAACCCACAACGATTTCTAGTGACCCTTTCGAGCCTTCTCCTCCCATTGAGAGTGAGCCCACCCCTGTGCGTCCCACAGTCTCGAGAGTCCCGCGCGAGCACATTGAGAGGATACTGGATGAGCAGGTGACCACTACACGGAGTAGGGTGTACCAGCGCTACCTTGTCCGCTGGCGGGACCGTCCACCATCAGATGATTCCTGGATCAGCCGGGAAGATCTCCAGCGCCTCGATCCAGATCTACTGGAACACTACCATAGCAGTGTTCCCCCTTACTCGACGAAGTCAAGTTCCAGCCACCCCGGGAGGGTTGGTGGGGACACCGGGCCCACTACCGGGCCCAATGCTCGGAGCCGACGCCGCACCGCCACTACACCGAGCTTATGGCTCGGAGATCCGACTTCCTGAAGACTCGGTGCATTTGTGTGTATTGAGTGATACACATATTTGTACGTATTTGTGTGCATTCGTCTTATTAGACTAGTCAAATAACATGTGTGTATTTTGTGTATTTTATTTGGTTAAAACCCACAAGTCAAAAGTGGGCAGGCGGGCTTTGTTTTATTAGGCTATGATATATATGCAAATAAGGAAAATTGTGAAGGTATGTGTGTAATGGGCCTTCCCTATAAATAGGAGGCTAAGGAGTGTGTTACGTATGAATGATGAATTGAAGAAAGATTGTTGTACGTGAGAGAGCTCCTCACTTGTGCTATTCCCTTCCCTCTTTCTCATTTTGTGAGTTTGAGTGTGTTGCCCGGTGTGAGACCGTCTGGCGTGAGGCTGAGCTGCGCGAGGTAGCAAGTTATCCATTCCCGTTCGTGATTCCGGAGTTGCCGTCGATCTATTTTCATGTCGCCGCCGCATCAAACTTTTGTTGGAATGACTTATCCCCATTTTTTTAACCCCATTTCACTCTTTGTGTACCAAACGTACATGAGAATAAGACTAGACATAAATTATCCTAGAATGACTTACACCTATTCTCCTTAAAATTTATCCCGATACCAAACATCACCTTAGAGTCCAGCCCCCCGGAGACCTTCAATTTCGGTGAGCCGTTCTCCCCCTCCATCGACATCTTCACCCGACATGATTCTCCTCAAAGTGAGACCCACTGGACTGATTGAGAACTCCAATTTCCTCATCCCCTCCTCTCTCTCTCTCTCTCTCTCTCTCTCTCTCTCTCTCTCTCTCTCTCTCTCTCTCTCTTCTCTCTCTCTTTGAGTCATCAAGGGTATTTTAGTCATTTCACATTCAACTAATGAAAATAATAATATAATATTCACCTTCAAATGGACGAAAGTTAATCGCGATGACATATTTACACAATATGGATTAAAATAGTGATACACTTGTTAATGTATTTTCAGAAATAAAATTTTTCATTTCACTTTTAATAATAGTATATTTGTTAAATTCTCTTTTTATTTTCCTTAATTGTGATTTATTATGCTGGTACATTAAAGGGGGTGACTTTTCTGCCGTAAGTTGTGGTTAAGGGCACGTTTACGAACGCCCGAGGCTTACAGCTTCGGGTAAAAAGCCTTTAACTTGACGGATATACGTCGCTGTCAAAATTAGTAATGATTAAAAATTCCCATAATCTTCTTATAACCTGCTTCTGAGGATTCTCCCTATCGAAAAAGTTTTGTGTCACAGCTCAAAAACCCAAATGCATTTATTCACGCTCAAAAATCCAGACAAGCATGGACGTTTGAAATTTTTTTAAAATTGTCAGAAAATTAATGGGGTGTTTGGTTGCTCTTCTTTACCTCTTTTTTCTCTCAAATTTAAAAAAAGAGTAAGAGACATTCTAACCCCGTTTTGTGTTCCTTTCTTAAATTTTAGGGAGAGGATCTCATCCCATGTAAACCTTCCTAAAAAAAAGTCTAGACTAATTTTTTTTTAAAAAACACCCACGTCTCGGGACTTCCCCCTCCCTTCCACTCGCGACCCCCCTCCCCTCCCTTCCCTCTTTCTCCCGCCGGCTCCCCCCCCCCTACGCGACCCCACTCTCCGGCGTCCCCTCCCCCCCTCTCCCCCGTGGCATCCCCCCTCCCCCTCTCCCCTCCCCCCTGCGGCCCCCCCTCCCCCACCGCCGGCCTGCTCCCCTCCCCCGTGCGACCCCCCTCCCCCGCCGCCGGCCTACTCCCCTCCCCCCTGCGACCTGCCCCCCTCCCCCGGCGTCCCTCCCCCCCCTGAGCAGCCCCCTCCCCCTCCCTTCGGTTCCCCCCCTCTGGCTCCCCCCTGTGCAGCCGGCTCCCCCCCTGCGCAGCCCCCTCCCCCCCCTCCGGTCTCGATGTTGTAGACGACCAGCCGGACCTTCGCGAGTCGGCGGCGGCCCTTCTTGTTCTTGCCCAAGGAGCTCAGCTTTGCGGCGATGATGTCGTGCTCGAGATCGATGACGGTGATGGAGCCCCCTGTTATGGGCAACGGCTCCTCCCACCGAATGGCGTGTCAGAACCTATAGTATATCGACATGCCGTGCCACGGGCGATCCAAACAGAAGAAACCACGGCGATGGAGGCCTCCGCCGCCGCCGCCGAGCAAGAAAAGGGAAGCCGCCGAGTAGGAATAGGGAAGCGAAGGGAAAGTGGAGGAGGAGGAAGGAAGAAGAGGAGTTGGAGAAGGGACGAAGGTGGTGAAATGAGCCAAACAATTCTATATAAATTTTAAAAATTACATCACTTTTACCGAACATATGTTATCAATTTTTATCAATTTTAAAATTTAAGTTAAAAATTAACACATCATAATTTTTGAGATAGAAAGAGTTCTAAAAAAAATTACTCCCAAACATTCTATAAATCTCGAAAGTTGATGTCTGGGCGTTCACAAACGCGCCCCAAGTGTGCTGCCGTATGTGAGATTATATTTTAAAAATAATCATAAAAAATGATAAATCTATTTTCAGAGTGAGGCCGAGGCCAACAAAGACACTAACAATGATCTATTGCATCCACAATATCAGTTGTTTTCGAAAGATTCTGGTTCTCAATTTCCCCCCCTTGAGACTTGACAGCCATGTTCTCCATCCCCTCCGTATCATTTAAATTGTTTGAAGAGACGGAAAGATTGCTTTGCCTTCGTGAAGTTCTGCAAACCAGTTAAAAAATCTAGATATCCAAACAAAAATAATGGAAAGGTGAAATCATAATAATCAAGTTCGTGCAATCCACACAAATGACTCCAGATGCAAGTACCACTTAATTATCTGCATTCCGAGGGGTCATAGCTAGTATGTTCCAATTACTATAATTGAATTCCATATAAGGAGCCAATGCCAAGTAAGGTTTGCCGTGGACACCGAATGGGTCGACTAGTAAGGACCTTATTGTTAGTGTTGGTGTGCTACAGGCCAATTTCGGGTCGGGTAGGCCCAATAGTTGTACGATCTTGTTCATTAATAAAGTGGTGTTTGAGCGTAAATATGCGATTGTGTTACTTTACGTTGTCCCTAGGATATGTGGTTGTAAAGTCAGCTCGAGATGGGATCTCGAACATGAGATTGACTTTACATGTACACATACCTTAAACTGTTCCTGGTTGGAGGGTAATCACTCGGGGATTTTGATTACCTATTAAACCAGTACACATGATGTGTCAGTGACCAGTCTCATGGTCATTGGTGCGGGGCACCAACACATATGTGTAGGTGTATGTCCTTGGAGGATGTGCACTGAATTGATCCGCTATTGGATCTTCAGATGGTTGATTATACCTAATGTCAACTGAAGATCCAACGGTCACAGCAGCATCGTTGGTCCTTTGACCTGAGACATTGATCGGATCTTACACGAGGACTGGAATGGTTTAATTACTTAGCTAAGTGACTTTAACCATAAGTCATGAGTTGCCGAGTCATTAACCACTCCAGGATACGTGTGAAGATCATTAATGGTCAAGAAGGGATCGCTCACTGTCGGGTATATATCAGACAGTTAATGGGTCATGACATTGACGCTCCGTTAAATCCCTGGCCAGGGTCGTATGAGTTCGTTTAGGACGGACGTCATACACTTTAAGGAGGTCATAGTCAAATGGCACGATCATGGGGTTTGACAGAAACCGTACCCTCGATCGTATCAGACTCATAGAATGAGCGAGGGATTATATCGATGCGGTAACTGTGTACTTACAGGTACCAGACAGGTTGGTTTAAACCCGGGGTCATCTAGGATCACGCGGATTTACTTGACCCAACGTGATCAAAGGTTCAGAATAAATTAAACTATTGTTCGGCTCTAGTAGAAGCGAAGAATACGTTTAATTTACTTCTAATTAGGAATTAGAAGTTAATGGACCTTAAACTAGAGTGACTGTGGGCCTAGAGGATCACACACAATGGATTCTTGGGTGACGGATTATTATTATTATACGAGTGTATGTATTATTTCCATTTAATTCCTTTTGGAAAGGAGTGTAAACGGAGTTTAATACATATGTATAATATGAGATAGGACATATATACAGTTTTGGTCTTTTAGAACCCTTTTCTAATAAACCTAAACTCTATATATAGCCACATACGTGAGTTCATTCGAACTCTTGCTTCCTTCCTTCTCTTAAGCTAACAAGCATTAAGCTTAAGGGAGAGGATTAACCTCCCCCTTTCTCCCCCTTGCTCTCTCTCTCTCCAGAAGGTGTTAGAGCCGGGGAAAGTTGTGCCGGAGAGGTACCGTCACTGCGCAAGGGTCCGTGTGGATCTGCTCTAGAGGCCGTACAGCTGTGCGGCTCGTTATTCTGCATCGGGCATCGCGGACAGCGTCGTTCCGCGCAAGGTGAAACACGCAACCCGTAATTAGGGTATTAGAAACACCGATTAGAGTACAGATTAAGCTTTCCATAACACCGGAATCGGGTATATTAAATTTTTGTTATCCGCTGCGTCGCCCGTAGGTGCTGTGCGAAACTTTACAGTGGTATCAGAGCCAGGTTCGCGCTCTGGTCGGTGTTTTTATCGCCGTTTAGAACCATGTTTTAGGGGCATTGAAAATCTTCAATTATAATTTGTAGAATGGGATGCTGGGCATCTCAGTTCTTGTTGGATGCTGGGCATTCAAGCAGCAATTTTTTTTTTTTAAAAAAAAATTTTGCTGGCCCGAGTTGGGCGCACTGCGCCCTGGGCGCGTTGCGCCCGGGCGCGGTGCGCCCGCCGCGTGCGCCGCGTGGGCGACGCACGTGGCACCCGGGGTCAGCGCCCGCGGGCGCTGACCCGCGGGGGGCGCGGCGGGAACGCCGCGTGGCGGGCCGCGCCCGCCACACGGCGGGCGCCGCAGGCGGCGCCCGCAAAGCGGGCGGGCGCGGGCGCGTCCGCCCACGCGTCGCGCGTGCGCGGCGCGCCCAGCGCCAGCCGACAGTTTTTTTTTTAATTAAAAAAAAATTTACTTTACTTGTTTTTAATTTATTGTGCTAAGACATTAATATATATATATGGTATATATATATGGAAATGCACAGAAATTTAAATTGAATTTTATGGAGTAGGTTAATAGTGTTATCTCGATGGTAAATGTCAAAAGTTAATTTTTATTTAACCGTGTTGAATTTACCGAGGTGAGATAATTACTATTTACCTTGGGATAAAATGGTAATAATTGAAGTTACTTCAGTAAATTTTAATTTTTAAAATTTTAATTATTAGATAATTAGAAAATTCAAATTTTGAATTTTGTTGAAGTTAAATGTGGAAAATTCAATTATTTGAATTTTAATTATTAGATAATTGTTAAATTAAAATTTTGAATTTTAGAAAATTACTAATTGAGGATAATTACATTATTTTAAATTTATTTTCAAACAAAAATTATTAGATAATTAGTTTGAATTTAAATTTAAATTATTGGCATGTTTAAATTTTGAATTTAAATTTGATTATTAGATAATTAAATTTAAATTTAAATTTAATTAATTATCTCAATTAGATGCCCCTATAGAAAATGATGGTTCTTTACGTGCGTTACTTTATTTACCTTGTATTGGCCTGCTTGTATGTTTAATTTTAGTTAATCATGCTTTGATTTTTAAAATTAAACAAAGCTAGCCTGTTTTTGTTTGCACATCCCATTTTTAAATTCAAAGTAAGGATTATTTTCAGAAAATAAACCTTGATTGATTTTATTTGAATGGGTTGGCAAGTGATCATGGACGTGGATTAATGTAATTAATTGGGGTCTGCGAACCTCCTTTCTCTCTCTGTTAAAATTCCAATGTACTTCTATCTTCCTCAATTGTTGTGCTCGCCCTGAGGGCTGCTGGAATTTGAGTCACATGTAATTTAATTTTTCCGGCCTGCGTGCCGTGTAAAAGTTGTAATTGATGCGGTGTCGGAGTTCGAAAGCGCGGAGCACACCCGATGAGGACGATCCAGCTGCTTCGGAAGCGGGCCGGATGTCTTAGTTACATTAGGGTTAAAGTCCATGATCACTGGCGTTTATTTTGCATTGGATGCATTTATTTTGTGCAAACTACTAGGTACGGTAAATATATTGGATATATTTATATTACCACCTAGGGTGAGATCAAGATAAAATTAAATTCCCTCGCGATTAAATTTTAGATCTGGTAAGCGTGGCTCTAGGAGTCGTCGTGGCCTTCCATCATTATGGAGTGAATGAACGTCTTCATTTCATGGATTTGTTGTGCTTTCCACAAGGTCCATGAGTTTGGGGGCGGGATTAAACTCCAAGGCTTGGCCTCAATGGGGTGAGAAATTGAACTCGGCCTTGTTGTGCTTTCCACAAGGGTCGGGTCATGAACTCATTGCTATGAAGTAATGATGGTTAGATCTAACCAAGAATATCCTTTGTTGTGCTTTCCACAAGGGGATGATTTCTCGGGGGCCGAATATCGGATATTGCATTAGATGCAAGTGCTTGTTGACTGCCCTTGAGATGGTGTATGGCTTGTTGTGCTTTCCACAAGGTCGTACATCAGTCTCGTTGGGATTCCGACCCACTAGGTAGATCTCGTTGATCTCCCGTTCTATATACTGAGGGTTATATAGTTCGATCGAAAAATAGTGGGACTAACTAAGATAGAAAACCACATCTAAGTTAGAATTTGAACACATGCTAAGTTGTCTTTTATTTCTTATCCAGATTATAATGTCGTCGTCCAACCCCCTCCGCGGCATCTTGGATGCAAATAGATTAACTGGACCGAACTACTCGGATTGGCTGCGTAATCTACGCATAGTCCTTACCGCCGAAAAGATTGCGTACGTGTTGGACACGGTTCATTCTGAGCCAGCTCCTGATGTCGACGAGGGCGAGTTACTGGCTTATGCCAAGTGGTCTGAGGACTCATCCCTTGCCCAATGTTACATGTTGGCCTCTATGGCTCCCGAGCTACAAAGGCAATTTGAAAAGACTGATTGTAGAAGTATACTTCTCAATCTACGCCAGCTCTTCGGGGAGCAGGGTAGGATTGAGAGGTATGACATCTCAAAAAGGCTTTTCAGGACACGGATGTCTGAGGGTTCATCAGTGCAGGCCCATGTACTGAAAATGATGGAGTGGATTGAAAGACTCAATGCATTGGGGTTCAAGTTGGATCTTGAACTATGCATTGATCTTATACTCCAGTCATTGTCCGATTCCTTTTCTTCCTTCATCATGAACTTTAACATGAACAGGATTGAAGCAACTCTCCCAGAGCTGCTCAATATGTTAAAGAGTGCTGAAGGAACCATGCAGAAAGATAAACCATCTTCGTCTGTAATGGTTATTGGCCGGGCCAACAAGAAAAGGAAGGCCTCTCAAATATCCACTACGAGTAGTAAAGGGAAGGGAAAGAAAAAGGCCACGGGTAAGCAACTCGCCAAAGTTGACAAAGGGAAGGGCAAGAAGAATGAAAAGGAAGACAAATATTTTCGATGCGGGGAAACTGGGCATTGGAAAAGGAATTGCAAGGCAATTCTAAATGAAGGTATTTTTATCATAGACCTTAATTTGTCATATATGGAAGCCACATCATGGGTATTGGATACTGGATGTGCATCTCATATCTGCAATTCTGTGCAGGTGCTGGCAAATAGAAGACGATTGGGCAAAAAGGAGATTGAACTGAGGATGGGCAATGGAGCTTTGGTTTCTGCCAAAGATGTCGGGACTGCACGTCTCATTTTACCTTCAGGAGTCATTCTGGAGCTGAATGACTGTTATTATGTTCCTAATATTATTAAGAACATTATTTCAATCTCTGGCTTGTATAACATTGGATATACATTGGCTTTTAATAGCACTGGGTGCTCTATAATGAATAATGGTTTGGTTATAGCCAATGGTTCATTAGTCAATGGTCTATATGTATTAGATACACGTTCTAATGTTATGCAAATTTCCAATGCTGATGAAGTGAATTCTGCATATCTATGGCATTGCAGACTTGGTCATGTAGGTGAGAAAAGAGTCTCTCACTTACACTCAAATGGGTATTTGAATTCATTCGAATACAAGCCATTTGATCCCTGTGAGTCGTGTCTCATGGGGAAAATGACTAAGGCTCCCTTTGGTGGACATGGAGAGAGGGCTGTTGACCTTCTCGAGCTCATACACTCGGATGTGTGTGGACCCATGTCCATAGAAGTAAAAGGAGGTTATCTCTATTTCATTTCTTTTATTGATGACTTCTCGAGATATGGCTATGTGTATTTAATGAGACATAAGTCACAAGCCTTTGAGAAGTTTAAGGAATACAAGAATGAAGTAGAGAAACAGAATGGCAAAAGTATTAAGGCTCTTCGATCGGATCGAGGAGGTGAATACTTAAACCATGAATTCACTTCTTATCTTAAAGACCATGGAATAGTTTCTCAGTGGACACCACCGTATACACCACAGCACAATGGTGTATCCGAAAGGAGAAACAGGACCTTGTTAGACATGGTCCGATCCATGATGTCTATGTCAGGACTACCCTTGTCTCTTTGGGGCTATGCGTTAGAGACTGCGGCTTATTTATTGAATAGGATCTCAAGTAAATCAGTTTCTTCTATACCATATGAGATATGGAAGGGCAGGAAACCAAATTTTAATCACATTAAAATTTGGGGGTGTCCTGCTCATGTAAAGAAGAACGAGAGTGATAAGCTTGAGTCGAGAACCGATAAGTGTAGGTTTGTGGGATATCCAAAGGAGACGTTTGGATATTATTTCTATCACCCTTCTGAGCAAAGGGTCTTAGTAGCCAAGAGAGCTGTATTTCTGGAAAGAGAATATCTACTCCAGAAAAATAGTGGGAGCCAGATAGAATTGGACGAGGTCCAAGAACCACAACTCATAGACACAAACTCGTTAAATGAGACGGTATCGGTTGATCCTCTTCAAGGTGAAACACTGACACTACGGAGATCTGGTAGACTACCGAGAGAACCTGAGAGATATGTTGGACATGTCTCAGAGGGGTCCTCTAAGGTATGTATCGATGAGGATGATGATCCTCAGTCGTACCAGGAGGCTATCCGTAGTGTAGACTCCGAGAAATGGCAAGAGGCAATGGATTCAGAGATCCAGTCCATGTACACCAACAAAGTTTGAAACTTAGTTGATGTACCCGAAGGGAAGGTCCCGATCGGCTGCAAATGGATTTTCAAAAGGAAAATCGGTGCAGATGGACAGGTTGACACATACAAGGCTAGACTAGTGGCGAAAGGATATCGTCAAAGGCAAGGCATTGACTATGACGAGACGTTTTCGCCGGTAGCCATGGTTAAGTCAATCAGAATCCTCCTTGCCATTGCTGCATACCTGGATTATGAGATCTGGCAAATGGATGTGAAGACAGCTTTTCTTAATGGAAACCTGTCAGAAGAGGTGTACATGGTACAGCCTGAGAGATTCACCTCCAAGCCACATCCTAATAAGGTATGCAAACTTCAAAGGTCCATTTATGGATTAAAGCAGGCATCTAGAAGTTGGAACTTAAGATTTGACAAGGCTGTCAAATCTTTCAACTTCATTCGGAATGAAGATGAACCCTGTGTTTACAAGAAGGTCAGTGGGAGCTCAGTGACCTTCTTGGTCCTTTATGTTGATGACATCTTACTCATTGGGAATGATGTAGGGATGTTGACATCAACTAAGTCTTGGTTGTCCAAGACTTTCTCCATGAAGGATTTGGGAGAAGCATCCTATGTGCTGGGCATAAGGATCTATCGAGATAGATCTAAAAGGATGCTAGGATTATCCCAATCCATGTACATAGATACTATCCTCAAAAGGTTTAGGATGGAAAATTCCAAGAGAGGTCTCATTCCCATGAGACATGGAATTTGCCTATCCAAGGGGATGAGTCCTAAAACTTCTGAGGAGGTGGCACACATGAATAAGGTACCCTATGCTTCGGCGATAGGGTCAATCATGTATGCAATGCTATGTACACGGCCTGATGTTGCCAATGCTTTGAGCATTGTCAGTAGATATCAGGCAAATCCAGGCGAAGAGCACTGGAAGGCAGTAAAGGGCATCCTTAAGTACCTGCGAAGGGCTAAAGATCTTTTTCTGCTTTATGGAGGAGAGGACTTACAGCTTAGAGCTTACACAGATTCTAGTTTCCAGTCAGATCCAGATGACTGCAAATCCATGTCTGGATTTGTATTCATGTTGAATGGAGGGGCAGTCAGTTGGAGAAGCTCCAAACAAGACACGACTGCAGACTTGACGACGGAGGCAGAATATATTGCTGCAGCAGAAGCTGCTAAGGAAGCCGTCTGGATGAAGAAATTCATCTTGGAACTTGGCGTAGTTCCCGAGATAACAGCTCCCATCCCATTATTTTGTGATAATAATGGGGCCATCGCCCAGGCGAAGGAACCGAGATCTCACCAAAGGTCAAAGCATATTCTCAGGCGCTTTCACCTTATTCGGGAGATTGTTGATCGTGGAGATGTGATGGTAGAGCGTGTACCGTCAGAAGATAACATAGCAGATCCACTGACTAAACCTTTGACACAGACTGTATTTGAGTGTCATCGGGATAAGATGGGCCTCAAAGTTGTGGGCAATTGGCTGTAGTTCAAGTGGGAGATTGTTAGTGTTGGTGTGCTACAGGCCAATTTCGGCTCTAGTAGAAGCGAAGAATACGTTTAATTTACTTCTAATTAGGAATTAGAAGTTAATGGACCTTAAACTAGAGTGACTGTGGGCCTAGAGGATCACACACAATGGATTCTTGGGTGACGGATTATTATTATTATACGAGTGTATGTATTATTTTCATTTAATTCCTTTTGGAAAGAAGTGTAAACGGAGTTTAATACATATGTATAATATGAGATAGGACATATATACAGTTTTGGTCTTTTAGAACCCTTTTCTAATAAACCTAAACTCTATATATAGCCACATACGTGAGTTCATTCGAACTCTTGCTTCCTTCCTTCTCTTAAGCTAATAAGCATTAAGCTTAAGGGAGAGGATTAACCTCCCCCTTTCTCCCCCTTGCTCTCTCTCTCTCCAGAAGGTGTTAGAGCCGGGGAAAGTTGTGTCGGGGAGGTACCGTCGCTGCGCAAGGGTCCGTGTGGATCTGCTCTAGAGGCCGTACAGCTGTGCGGCTCGTTATTCTGCATCGGGCATCGCAGACAGCGTCGTTCCGCGCAAGGTGAAACACGCAACCCGTAATTAGGGTATTAGAAACACCGATTAGAGCACAGATTAAGCTTTCCATAACACCGGAATCGGGCAAATTAAATTTTTGTTATCCGCTGCGTCGCCCGTAGGTGCTGTGCGAAACCTTACACTTATCTCATGATAAGAAGGTCTCATGTTTGACTCTTAGGAGGGAGGAGGGGGGCCTCAACTGGATCACATTTAATTCTCAAGAGATGTGAGTCCAGATTTACTAGCATTGAAAAAAAGAGATGCGCGTGAGTTGGACGTCACAAGATTTGAAGCTAACTCTCGACCTGAGTACCACTCTGTTAGGATCCATATCATAAAAAAGAAAAAAAAATTACCATGCCAGATTGTACTAGGCCTAAACTTGCACGGCATCACGTACATGGTACACAACACTTGGTCAACGGTGGCCTGGCGAAAGCATTAGAGGCAGTGGCGGGGATGGCGGGGGCTGGGGGAACCAGGGGACAGTGGCAGCTCGAGCAGGGGAAAAAGAAGAAGAACGGTGTAGACACTCATTTTTGGACATCTTGCAGACTACAATTCCACTTTCATAAGAGTGACATTATTCTTTTTGATGCTTAGACTCCCGAGGTCATATTCAGCCTAAGTCTAATGATCATTAGGTCGAACCGCATTGAAAACCAATCTAAGGTCATTGTCTGGGCGACCAAGCACTACAAGAAAAGGCGGAGTTTTCGACGGAAATAATCCATCATAAATCCGTCGACAAAATCAGTTCCGACGGAATTTTTGACTTATTTCAAACGGATTACGTCCGTCATGTATTCATTGTCGGAAATTTTTAACGGACGAATATTCCGTCGGCAATACGTCGGAAAGTTCCTATGGACAAATAGTAGATGGAAATTCTGTCGGTAATTGTTTGAGCGTTATGTTTCTGAAGAAATTTATATCTGTCCGGGATTCCGTCGAAAATTATTTCCGACGGGATGGCTTTCCATCCAGGATTCCATCGGAAATCACGACGTTAAAAGAAATTAGAATATATATGTTTTCCGACGTAACCCCTATTTCGTCGATGATTCCGTCGGAATATCCGTCGAAAAATGTATTTTATTTTTTAAAAAAACATAAAATTTATATAAAAACATGTTTAAATAAAAAAATATAAAACCTATCGATCACAAGTAAATAAAAGATATACAAGAAACGAAACACAATAACAATTATAAATTTTATAATAATAAAAAATCAAGAAATATCCCCTGCATCCTCCATATCCTCATCCTCCCCGTCCTGCTCGTCATCTCCATCGCCACTCGCTGGAGGGTCCTATATTAAAAAAATAATAACATTAAATATGCATTCATAAATAAAATATTATTGAGTAGATAAATTAAATATTTTATTTGATTGTATAAATTCAAATCAGATATAATATCAAAATGATAATTTTAATACTGAACTCAAATCGAGTATCCGATTTGGATTTCGTCAACTCTCACAAGTCACTTTTACCTCCCAGGTTTTGTTAGAACGATCGGCACGCCGATCAGATCGATATTTTAGATTTTGGACCTCCCAACACAATTTATTTAATTTTAAACTAAGTGTATATAGAGAATGCACTTCTAAGCGTCGGACTCAAATCGGGCATCCGATTTAGATTCCGTCAGCTCTCACAAGTCACTTTTATCTCACAGGGCATGTTGGAACGATTGGCACGCCGATGAGATCGATATTTTAGATTTTGGACCCTCGAACCTAACTTCTTTAATTTTAAACTAAGTGCATTTAGAGAATGCACTTTTGAGCGCCGGGCTCAAATCGAGTATCCAATTTAGATTTCATCAGCTCTTACAAGGTACTTTTAACTCCCACGTCGTGCTGGAATGATCGACACCCCTATCAGACTGATATTTTAGATTTTGGACTCCCGAACCCAACTTCTTTAATTTTAAACTAAGTGTATTTAGATAATGTAGTTTTGAGTGTCGGGCTCAAATCGAGTATCAAATTTGGATTCCGTCAGCTCTCACAAATCACTTTTACCTACCACGTCGTGTTGGAATGATCGGCACCCCGATCAGACCGATATTTTAGATCTTGGACCCCCGAACCCAACTTCTTTAATTTTAAACTAAATACATTTGAAGAATGCACTTCTGAGCGTCGAGCTCAAACTGGGTATCCGATTTGGATTCCGTCAGCTCTCCAAATTCACACCCATCACCCAGGTCGCGTTGGAATGATCGTCACGACGATCAAGCTAGTATTTTATATTTTAGACTGCCGAACCTCTAGTTATGTGAATTGTTTTAAACAAAGTTAACTTTGAAAACTAACTTACTTTTGAATTGAGTAATTTGAGCGCCGAATCTAAACTGGACATCTGATTTGAATTTCGTCAGCTCTCTCAAGTCACTGTCATCACCCAGATCGCGTTGGAATGATCGGCACGCTGATCAGACCAGTATTTTATATTTTGGACCCCCGAACCCCTAGTTATGTGAATTGTTTTAAACAAAGTTAACTTTAAAAACTAACTTAATTTTGAATTGAGTAATTTGAGCGTCGAGCCCAAACTGGATATCCGATTTAGATTCCGTCAGCTCTCTCAAGTCACTGTCATCACCCAAGTCGCGTTCGAATGATCGGCACAACGATCAGGCCAGTATTTTACATTTTAGACTCCCGAACCCCTAGTTATGTGAATTATTTTAAACAAAGTTAGCTTTGAAAACTAACTTGGTTTTGAATTGAATAATTTGAGCGTCGAATTGGATATCAGATTTAGATTCCGTCAGCTCTCCCAAGTCACTCTGATCACCCAGGTCGTGTTGGAATGATCGGCACGTCGATAAGGCCAGTATTTTAAATTTTGGAACTCCGAACCCCTAGTTATGTGAATTGTTTTAAACAAAGTTAGCTTTAAAAACTAACTTAGTTTTGAATTGAATAATTTGAGCATCGATCCCAAACTGGATATCCGATTTGGATTCCGTCAGCTCTCCCAAGTCACTCTCATTACCCAGGTCGCATTGGAATGATCGGCACGCTGATCAGGCCAGTTTTTTACATTTTGGAACCCCGAACCCCTAGTTATGTGAATTATTTTAAACAAAGTTAGCTTTGAAAACTAACTTAGTTTTGAATTGAATAATTTGAGCGTCGAACCCAAACTGGATATCCGATTTGGATTCCATCAGTTCTCCCAAGTCACTCTCATCACCCAGGTCGCGTTGGAATGATCGGCATGCCGATCAGGTTAGTATTTTATATTTTGGATCTCCGATCCCAACTTCTTTAATTTTAAAGTAAGTGCATTTGAAGAATGCACTTTTGAGCACCGGGCTCAAACCGGGTATCCGATTTAGATTCCGTCAACTCTCACAAGTCACTTTTACCTCCCAGGTCGTGTTGGAATAATCGACACGTTGATTAGACCGATATCTTAAATTTTGGACCCTCGAATCTAACTTCTATAATTTTAAACTAAGTCCATTTAGAGAATGCACTTCTGAGCGTCGAACCCAAACCGGATATCCGATTTGGATTCCGTCAGCTCTCTCAAGTCTCTCTCATCACCCAAGTCGCCTTAGAATGATCGACATGCTGATCAGGCCAGTATTTTACATTTTGGACCCTCGAACCCCTAGTTATCTGAATCATTTTAAACTAAGTTAGGTTTGAAAACTAACTTAGTATTGAATTGAGTAATTTGAGCGTCGAATCCAAATCGGGTATCCGACTTGAATTTCATCAGCTCTCCCAAGTCACTCTCATCACCCAAGTCGCGTTGGAATTAGCTAATTGACCGATCAAGTCAGTATTTTATATTTTGGAACCCCGAACCCCTAGTTATCTAAATTATTTTAAACTAAGTTAGCTTTGAAAACTAACTTATTTTCGAATTGAGTAATTTGAGCGCCGAATCTAAACCGGGTATCCGATTTGAATTCCGTTAGCTTTCCTAAGTCACTCTCATCACCCAGGTAGCGTTGGAATTAGCTAATTAGCCGATCAAGCCAGTATTTTACATTTTAGAATCTTGAATCCATAGTTATGTGAATTATTTTAAACAAAGTTAGTTTTGAAAACTAACTTAGTTTTGAATTGAGTAATTTGAGCGTCGAGCCCAAACTCGATATCCGATTTAGATTCCGTCAGCTCTCCCAAGTCACTCTCATCACCCAGGTCTCGTTGGAATGATCGGCATGCCGATCATGCCAATATTTTATATTTTGGACCCCCGATCCCAACTTCTTTAATTTTAAACTAAGTGCATTTAAAGAATGCAATTCTCAACGCCGGACTCAAACCGAGTATCTGATTTGGATTCCGTCAACTCTACTGCTACTTCCCTTCGCACCCCGTCCTCTTGGTCCACCACACCACCCTCCACTTCGGTTGCCTCCCAGTTGAAAGGGAGGTGAGGGAGGGGGATGGAGGCGAGGAAGGAGGCACCGAACAGTTGGGCATTGGCCTATGGCGGCTTCCATCATCGTCCATGGTGGAGGGGGGAGGACTGGCTGAATGGCAACAGCATCAAGTAGTGCCCGACATCATCTCCGGCTTCCAATGACGGGGCGTCGGCATCTAGGGAGATGGGGAGAGAGGGGAGGGAGAAAGGGGGATGGTGGAGGAGAGACAAGTCTTTTTTTTTAAACTAAGGATATTATTGACATTTAACAGGTCTAGTTAAGGTTAACCA
Organism: Amorphophallus konjac; assembly: GCA_022559845.1. NCBI lineage: Eukaryota > Viridiplantae > Streptophyta > Magnoliopsida > Alismatales > Araceae > Amorphophallus > Amorphophallus konjac. The sequence continues at coordinate 242,198 of JAHNEJ010000056.1, forward strand.
AAGTTAAATTCACGGCCGGTAACGAGAGTTACAACGATGACATTTTTGAATTTTTTGACAAAAGTAAAGATATCTTTGCTAATATATTTTTAAATATGATTTTTTTTGCCATTTCAACTTTAACGGTAATTTATTTGTAAAAACTCTTCTATTAAAAAAAACCCTAAAAATAAGTTTCTTTCATTTGTGACTTCAAAAACCGTACCGGATCATATTAAAAAAAATAAACCGACACGGGTGCCGGATCAACGTGACAAACTTTGATGCCAAGTACTAGTTCTACGAATTAAAATAGAAGAAAGAGAGTGCATTGCGGTAATGCCACCATTTGCAGATAACCAATATCTTCTCTGGTCCGAAGAACACTCGACAAAAGCGTGTAAGAACTTTACACGAAGAAGAAATCCATTCACGGGCTATCACTTTCGAGCCTACGAACTCCACACTTAATTTGCCTATTTCTACGTGGACTGATGTTTTGAAGCCTAATTCTACGTTCGTCTTCTTGAACTCTTGACACCGTTGAACCGTTGCATGAAACAAGAATGATAGCGTCCGCATGGTGACAAAACGAGTGATGGCCATGAGAAGTGGGCGATGAGTTTGAACCAGAAATGATGTGCTAAAATTTCTAAAGAAATCCAGCAGCATGCGCAGGAATTAATCTGCAGGACACAGAATCATTTCTGAAGTAAAGATGTTGTCTTTCAAGACCTGAAATGTAGTTGTAGTATTTTTCAATTTTAAGTTAAAACTTGTACAGAATTTGTTATAACAGCATTAATTTAACAGACGAATATCAAAATTGATGGAATATAACAAATTTAACCAGAATTTGTTATAAATAAATAAAAAGATGAGCACACAAGTTAACACGATCAATGATGAGCAGAGGTGTATTTGATTGGTGAACATCAAGTTTTCAACTTTCTGGAATCATTGCTTGGCCCAATTATTAAGTGGATAGCTGATTGATGAACGCCATCTGTTGCTTTTCCGCAACCATTAATTATCCTGGCCCACACACAGAGAGAGAGAGATGCTTCTTAACATATTATGATTTCCCATAAATCGTGATGGAAAATGTCATTGGATAGTTCTTTTTTTTTTAAAGGGAATTACAAATTATGTGTGTATATATACATATATATATATATGCTACGTCACCTCTGTCGAACTGCAGGTGGGCGTTGCATTTTTGAGTCGGCTCAACAAACATTTGTAAAAAGAAATCCTAGTCGGCTCTTAAATTTAAACAAGAGCGATAAATGAGATGACAAAAAATAATATTAGAACGATGACATCTTTTTACATAATAATCCGATATCAAGGCAGTCAGTGCGTGCATCTCCATCACTAGTACGTTACAGGGAAAGAGTTGGAGCGTTTCACTTCTGGCGTAGGAAAAGGTCTACGTACCCAGAAGAACAGAGTGGTGTACGCAACGTGGGCCTAAAGAACGGTCCACGCGACCTGAGGCCCAATCCTCTCTGACTTCGGCCCAACTTACCGTTTGAACAAATGGGCCACCAAAAACAATGACATCGTGACACGTGTGCTAAGAAGAGAAAAGGTTTATTTTGTAATAACAAAATATACAGCGTAGGAATAGAATGTACATTGTAAGTATATATATATATATATATATATACCATACTTAGTTGTCAAATATCATTTATATTATCATTATTAACCAAAAATATCATTAAAATGATGAAAATACCTTGAACATTCACAGATTTCGGAAGTATTTTTTGTCTTCAATTAATAGCGGTGGTATGTGTGATACCTGACAACTAAGGACGTTAATTTTGATATCTTGCATGTAAGGACCTACTTACCACCAGGTTAATTAAGGTCCTCACCAACATTTGGCCTCCCTTCCAACCTAGCTACGTTTATTAAACAACCCAGGAAAGAAGGAAGAATTCGTCACCAGTAGGTAAAGATAATGACGCACTGCCAATCTTGCAAATCCCATCAACCTGCACCTAAAGTAATATCTACTCCAATGTCCGTATGTTTGTCTAGAACACACAGACCCAAGGAAGGAACGAACGCCTATAGCAAACCCATGGTTTCCACTGTACACAAACATGACGACCTTCCCTGAATCCCCAACGTTTCACCAAATGGGTGCGGATGCATTCAGCCTAGGGGTTGCATCTCCAAGTTGTTCAGGATGGCGGCCACCTGAACAATGGAAGGCCTGCTCTTCCTGCTGTTACCCACGCAAGCCGACGCCACCTTGGCCAACCTAAACAGCGGCTTCGTGTTCGGTGGCACCCTCACCCGCGGGTCCAAGACCTCCGCAAGCTTGGACGACCTGATCAGAGGGAGAGCCCACTCGACCATGGCGCCCCCCTCGCAGCTCCTCCCACTCAGGAGCTCCAGCAGGACCACCCCGAACCCGTACACGTCGCTGGCCTTACACACGCCGTCTTCCCTGTCCAGGTACCCTTCCAGTCCCTTCGCGGCGCCCTGAGGGGCCAGGAAGGAGAGGCCGTAGTCGCAGACCCTCGCCGACAAGCCCTCGTCGATCATGATGTTGCTGGGCTTGACACCACCGTGGACGATGTGGGGTGCGGTCCCTTCGTGCAGGTGTTCGATGCCCCGCGCGGCGCCCGCCGCGATCTGCAGGCGCAGGCCCCAGTCGAGCGGTGCCGATGAGTGGTCCAGCACGTCTTGGTGGAGGTAGAAGTCCAGACTCTTCATGCCCACGAACTCCGACACGAGGATCCGCTCTCCCGGGGCCTCGGCGTAGCCCAGGATGGGGACGACGTTGGGGTGGTAAGCCGCGGACAGCGACCTGATCCGGGAGGAGAAGCCGAGGCCGGCGTTGCTCAGCACGAGGTGGGGATGGATCCGCTTCACTGCGAAGGACTCGCCGCCCGCCGAGACGGCCCTGTAGACGGCGCCGAGGCGGCCCCCGCCGAGACACCGTCGCGATCCGAACCCGTCGGTGGCCACTTCGATGGCGCTGAAGGGGAAGGACTGGACGGGGGGCCTGCAGGGGGCCCCATTCTCCTCGTCCGAGAGCTCCGCCACGCGCCGCCTCCGGCAGAGGAAGACGAGAACGGCGGCCAGGGCGAGGAGCACAGCCGAGACCACGCCCACTACGACGTCGGCGCCAACTGGGGAGGTCCTTCTGTGGCTCATCGGTCGACGAAAACTTGCAAGGTGCTCCGGTACTGGTCGGTGATCTCTCACTGATGAGAGAAGGGAGTTAGGTCCAGGGAGGAGAATAAGGGTAAGAGCTTTGCAGGCCGGAGAAGTTGGGAGGAGCGGCTGCTTATGGGCTTCATAACACCATGATTCTGCTGGGGAAGAAAGCTCGGAAAAGTTGGTGGAGATCCTGGAGAGTGGAGAAGGAAAAGGGGGGGGGGGGGTTTGCGTGGTTGAACAAGCTAGAGGGATTGGAGTGCATCCGAGTTGGGTAGGGATCGTTGGGCTTCCTGCGTAGGATGGTCTTCCTGGTTGGCCACCATGATGGAGTCGAAGACCTCAAACGTAATCAAATCTTATCGTCAGATAGGGAGGGTGCTCAGGGTAGGTGCAAAGCTGCCGGATTTTTCATATGAGGAGTCGGTACTGTTGCTGTATCCAAACCGGTACTTCTTTTTGAGGAAGGACTCGAAGGGTGCTCATTATGAAGTGTTCCCATCTGAGAGGGGTACGTAGCACATGAAATCTGATCATCAAGTGCCAAAACTAGAGCTGGGGCAACCAGCGGTTTGGTTTAGACTACTGTTTGCAGGGTTTGGTGATTGTTTTGGTTGCATGGAGCGGGTTTAAGCAGCTCCACGCAGAAGGAAGAAAAATAAGGGCAAAAAAGACCACTCATGAAGGTACTTGCAGTAAAGGTAGGCAGGCAAACAGGAAGTAATTAACCTCACCAGCAGAGAGCTCCCATTCTTCCAATTTGTGGGTTATCAAGATAAGTGCTGGGTATTGGCCTTTTCCGATGCAGGCCAAGCCTCGCTTAAGGCCCAACAGTGCTCCTCTTTCGTCGAGGGTCCTCCGGAATCCAGGCGAAAAATGTAGTTGGGTGTGTAGGACATCCGCCTTACAGTTCCATTGCTGTTATATATAATAGTTGGTATACAAGTGATTCAAAAGAAAGGAAAAACAATAGAATACAAACATGCATGTTAGAGAATAGTCTCCTATTAAAAATGAGCTAAAATATAACGTGATTATAAATATTGTGACCTCTCTATTTAACACTTTAAGATTTCGAGTTGGATGACACAGTCTATCTAGTAAACTTTAATATGATATCAGAGACTATAGTTACGATATGAGCTGCGCACCCCGTGTTTGTCACGTGAGAGGACACATGCCAGATTAGATTTTATTAGATTGGGCCATCCAACTCAAAACCTTAAGATGTTGAGTAGAGAGAACACCACAATTATAATAATATTATATTTTTAACCTATTTTCAATACGAGACTACTCTCTAACAAAAGATTACATGGACATATGTTATATGCAAGGATCCGTAGAATCCATGGTATCCATTCATATGCTCTGCATCACAATACTCTCCCTCAAATTAGAGCATGGAGATTCGTAACGTCCAACTTGGATAAGAGTGCAGAAAATTGATCACGGTCAAGAATTTTGGTGAAAATGTCAGTCAATTGCCTAGATGGGTGGAGAAACATAAGCAGTGATTAGTTTCTTAGATTGGATGCCTTCTTGAATGAAATGACAATGCATTTCAATATTTTTCGTTTGCTCATGAAACACTAGATTTGCAGTAATGTGCAAGGTAGCTTGATTGTCAAGGAATAGCTGCATCGATCAGCTAAGAGATATGAACATGTGAGAACGCAGGAGAGTGCCTAACCATGATAGCTCACAAGTTGCAGAAGTCATGGCTCGATATTCGGTCTCAATGGAAGAATGAGAAATTATCGTATACTTCTTAAATTTTCAAGAAATAGGAGAATGACCGAGCATGGTAAAATACCCACGGGTAGATTGACTTATTGCGAGACAACTAGCTCAATCTGAATCACAATACGCCTTCAAGACAAGTTTGCAATGCGATGGGAAAAAGATTCCTTGACATAGTGCAGATTTTAAATATCTAAGAACTCTCGTGATAGCATCAAGAGGGGCTGCTGAGGGTCTTGTATAAATTGAGTTCAAAAACAAATCACGCAAAACTCAAACCAATCGTACAATCTGCACATAAGAATAGAGGAAGTAAGCAAGTAGGCAATCACACAATGAGACTGGTTGCATGGATGTTTAGGCTGCTCCATGCAAAATGGAGAGAGGAAAGAGAAGTACACTCATTTTGATACCTGCAGTACAGGTAGGCAAACAGTAACCTCACTTGCAGCTGGAAGCTCCCATTCTTCCGATTTGTTTCTTACTAAAATCGGCGATGGGCACTCGCTTATAAGGGTGCTCGAGGAACGAGAATCTTCTGGTCGTGAATTAGGTTTGAGTGTGAAATTTGGAGTTCACCTAAATGTCATGTGGCAAAAGGGAATGAAAAGGAAACCCAGGAATGATATTATACCGTGTTTTTATCATTTTTTCTGCTCTATGGATGGGAGCCATCTAATTAAACAATAAGGCGGCTTTTTGGTAAAGGCACTCTTAATTAGCATAACCTTTTTACATGAGTGATATATTTACTAAACATCCATGCTATATATATATATGTGTGTGTGTACAAGACATATCTCTATAGAACGGTTCACAAAATTCGAAACAATTAAAGAAAGATAATAACAAAATTAAAATAAAAAATAGATTGCCGTTCCTTATTTTTTAATTTTTCTAAAGTCATCTGATCAGAGTATGCCTTGTACAAATGTGTAGGTAGGATGGCTCGGAGGACAGAATAATCTTTTAAGAATAAAAGATAAAAAATCTTAACACACCATCCTGTAGTTGCAGCAAGCATTGCGTTTTTTTGGTACGACAGTCAAATAGTAGGGGAACGGGGGAGGGAAACCCTTACTGCAAAAGCTCATTCACGTAGCAGCATCTATGAAGGACCGAGAAGTCGATGTGTACAATTAATGAGCAGAGACAGAGACATTGAAAAACATAGGAAGCAACTAATCTGATTTAAGAGTAATGCTTAGTTAGTGCACATCGTCGAGTGTGTAATTAGATTCGGGTGTGCACTAAACATTACTCCAGATATAATGGAGTACATTTGACCTGATGTCTCTCCTTCTAGCTGTCGAATCCAAGTGAAATATGGTTCCTTAAAAAAATAAATTGCAGAAAACTTCCTAAAAAAATCACTTGGATCTAACAACTGGGAGAAGAGATATTAGATCAAAAGTCCTCCGATCGATCCACGTCAAATAAGTCACTCCTTTAAACATAGAAGTAGGAACAAGAGGGCGATAGTGAGAGGATTTGCAAGAGCGCACCAGAATGAGAGTGCATTGACAAGAACAAGAGTGCACGGTGAGCAATGTTAACAGAATCGGATCGGTGTATGAATCGGACAATGAGTTGGTTTGATTCGAATCGGTTTGACCGTTGATTTGAATCGGTTTGAACTGTGATATCATTATAATATTGATATATGGTCTGACCCGATTCTATAACCTAATACAATAAGAAATAACTCAAATAAGATATAATGATCAAAATAAATAAACATACATGCATATAGAGAATAACTTGTAACTACTTGTTGGAAATATAGCCTTTATGTTGATTCAAATATCTTCAGTTATATGTTAGAAATAGAGCCTTTATGTTTAGTCACATATTAGAAGTTAGAAAGACTTACTTCGCTTTATATGTTGGAGAGCTCACCCTTGGGTCATGACTCAAGGGACATAAGATATGGGTTTGAGTTGTGTGTCGAATTAAATAGTTTGATCGAATATAAGTAAATAATATATTTATTTATTTGTGCCGTGCCGAGCTGGGTTGGCGGGGGCCAAACCATTTTTTAATTTTTTTTTGGCGGGGGAATAGGGTCGAACCGCGCTTCGGATAGTTTTTTACCATTTGACCGGACCGAGCCTAATCGGACCGGTTCCTGTACCAGTTCACGGTCGAACGGGCCGGGTTGGCGGAAGCCGAACCATTTTTTAAATTTTTTTTTGGCGGGGGAATAGAGTCGAACCGCGGTTCGGACGATTTTTTACCATTTGACCGGACCGGGCCTAATCGGACCGATTCCTGTACCGGTTCACGGTCGAACCGGTCCGACGGGCCGGTCCGATCCGATAGGGACATTATGAGAGAGAGAGAGAGAGAGAGATATATATATATATATATATATATATATATATATATATATATATATATATATATATATATATATATGAGACCCACATTTTTTTTCTTATATTTATTTATCGGAAGCTTCGCAACCCTCAAGTGTTGTCTCTAGTGAACCACTCGCATATAAATTTTCAAGGTAACTAGATAGACACAAATTAGACATCATGATATGCAACAAGTAATACTCTTTTATAGTCATCGCCCCTTCTCTCTCGTGCTTCCTGTCCGGGCCTTTGAAATATGGGCTTGACCCATGTAATGGAGAGGAAGGTCCGCCTGGACTATATTCAAAACGTGGGCTCATCTTAGGGGTTTGACCTCACCTGAAGGGCTTCCGGGCCGGGCCGGCCTAGTAACAACGTCAAAAGGTTCTTTTAACCAATGATCACATTTGTTCACCTCAGTAGCTGTGATTACCCAAGTAACTATTTCCTTGTATCTCGAGAGCTTGACTTGGTGCACATTTAGAGTGTACTGCATATCTTGAGCGTGCAGAATTTTTATTTTTTTAAATTTTTTTGAAGTGAGTATCAAGATATCTTAACTTGGGATGTAAATTAGGCATGACAATTATCCGTTAAAAATTCGAATCGAATTCGAATTGTATTTGATTGATCAGATAATTATCCGAATAGAATATCTGACAAATAATTTAATCGGATACAAATATAAATATTGAGATGTCCGTGTTAGATATTATCCGACCAAATATGAACTCTTAGATGAATATCTAAGGATCCGCGTATTGTATATATAAGTAACTTAAATCTTAATATGTTATTTAGTTACTATTTTTTAATATTTTTTTTGTCTCAAAATATAATTCAAAAATAAGAACTCTACTTACCGTCATTTGGTAAGCTCTCCCTTATTTTTTAGGATGAAGTGCAATTTTTTGATAACCTGTCCCAAATAAAAAAAACGTCTATCTTTTTTTTTTTTTGAGAAAACAACCCACAACGTTTTCGCACGGCTCGCACGACTCATCTCCAAGTAGATCTGACAATTATGCATTTAAAATCTAAATCAAATTTAAATTCGTATTAATCGGATAATCATCCGAATAAAATATCGGCGGATAATTTAATCGGATATCGGATAATTCGATTATTAATTAGATACGAATTTAGATATCATACTGTCCGTTCGGTATCCGATCCGTTTAAAAATCTAGTGTAAGTCACGTCACCATTTAATCATTAAAAAATAAAAAATAAAACGAATCGATTTTTAAAAGAATGAGTCTAACAATATTTGATTTGATTTTTATTTTTTATTTTTTTAGATAATCTAATAGTGACATATCTTACATCCCAAGTTAAAATATATCGAGAATCACTTCAAATTAATTTTTTAAAAAATTAAAAATCTTACACAAAAGCTCATCTCAAAAAAACTTGCCCGAGACAAGTTTGTTAAATAATTTTCCACGCATATTATTAAAAATAAGATCTTCCTAGTTTCATGTCCACTTCCAGCGAGTAGAATCATATATATCTTGTTGAATTAAAACTTGTACGAACTGTCTTAAGTGAAAAATGAGAGTCAAAATCTGCTGTCTTCAGCAACGTATCCCATCGTTTAATTAAGCTTTTAAAGAGACGGGGGTTTAAGCGTACGTACCGTTCGGGCTAAGGTTAGGGATGATGCGTAATAAAGATCCAGATCCACCATTGCCCCACCGGATGACAAGATAATGCGTAACTATTTCACCTGAGAGGTAATTTCTTTTACAAAGCTAGTTTAAAGTGGGTGTGAACGAAGCAAGCGGACAAGATTTATATGTAGGGTGTGAGAACTCACAACGAAGACCTACAACGGGCACAATCTCAAGTCGCTGTTACGGGTGGGTGATGTGAACATCTAGAGGGAGTGTGAGTCTATCAGTCTATTAGAGTTGTCAGTGACTTTAGTCTCACATTAGATTTCACAGAGAGTTAGATCGACTTATAAGAAAAGGAATCTCCTACCTCAATACCTAAATTTAGTGAACAAGAGAGAGAGAGAGAGTGAAAAAATGAGCAGAAAGAGAAATAGTTGCACTGGCCACTCGAAAAAGGGGTTAAAGAAACCTTCTCTGAACGGTTTCGTTCACAAGGGGAGGTGGGAAACGTGTCCGTTACAGACATTTCCCATTCAAGCACCAAATGGTGCTTGAAGCCATTCAAAGGCCAACATTTAAAAAAAAATCAAACGAACGTTTTGTTGGAAAAGTAAGATCACGGATGCACAATTGAGGGATTTCTCTATCAGACGGATCAACAGAAAAATATGGAATTGAAGTTTAGGAAGATCAAACTCAGGTCGAAGTGCGATGTCGCTTTCTTTAAAGTCGTTTCGTCCTTACACGGTGCAATAGGCTCCACGGCGAAACTTCTCCCAAGATACGATGACCCAAACGATGGCGGCGCAAAGGTGCACTCCAAGTTACGATGCCGGGGTGAACACCACAGTGACCACTTCGAGATCTTGCAGAGGAAGATGACCGAGAGAAGAAAAACGGGAGGAAGATGAGTTCCTTCTTGTGTTAACCCTCGAAAAAATTACTACCCTAAATAGACTCTCAACCAGAGTCTACAACGGTCAAGTACACGAACCGACACCCCCGTTCCCAAAGGGACGTGAGAGAGAGAACCCGAGGAGACGCGGAGGAAACCCAAAAGACGCTCGGTCAAAAAATAAAATAAAATAAAGGTAAGGCAATATACGCGCGTGTGTGATATAAAATAAGGCCCAAGGAGCCCACAAGCTCAAATGGCCCAACTACCATAGTCTCCCCAAAGGAGTGCACAAGGTAGCAAAGAGTCCCAACTATAAGAAAATGAAACATTTTTCCATCTTTCAATGTGGAACAAAACTACACAGGAAACCAAACTTTGATATTTTTAAAACACTAAATTCAACATTCACCCACCACAAAAAAAATATCAAAGTTTGAGACAGGAATACAAGATCTCGAAGTGAAGAACTATGCATAAGAGAAGGTGTCTTCCGACTTGAACCTTCACGTAGTGAAACACTTCCCTCTCTCCACAGGTCCAAGTGAATTTCGTCTTGAACTTAAACATTTATACAGAAAGTTACATGCATCACACACAGTAATGGTCGATAGTGGTGTTCTCACGGGGTAGCACATTCAGGCCATGTGCTTTGCATCTTGTTTCATGAGCGCTCTAGAGATAGCCCAAGCATCTCATAGGTTGCGGCCACACAACCACACTCACATAGGTGAATCCTCCAAGGTGCACTGAAACGTGCCTACACCTTGCCACTATGGCCTTTGGATTCATTAAGAACATATAGTTCAACATTTACCGTTCTAGATAGAGCACTACATTATAGGGAGGGACAATGAGACACAAGTCTCCAACAATGTGCTCTCTACTAGTCACCCAATCAATCTGTTTTCCCATTGAACCTACTTTATGTGATCTCCAATCAATAGGTTGGGTTACCATTGACGGTGTCTAAAAAATGAGCTTTAGTCCCATCCCCCTCGATGTAGCTTCAACCAATTTTCTGTTAAGTCCTTTGGTTAAAGGATCAACAAGATTACTTGTAGATTTCACATAATCCAAAGAAATAATTCCTTTGGTTAAGTACTCCCTTACAAATCTCAACTTGAGTCTTATATGAGTATTTAATTTATCATTTATTTTTCACTCTTTGCCTTGGCTATTGCTGCCTGGCTATCACAATGAATAGAGATTGCAGGAATCGGCTTACTCATCAGAGGTAGCTCAACCACTAGGTTCTTCAGCCATTCTGCCTCTCTACCAGTCATCTCAAGAGCTATAAGCTCAGATTCTATAGTGGATCGAGCCAATAAAGTCTGTTTGGTGGATTTCCAAGCGATTGCTCCTCCACCAAGCATGAAGATAAAGCCAATGGTGCCCTTACCTTGGGCCTTTCCTGTCACCTAACTGGCATCATTGTACCCCTCTAGGATAGCAGGAAATCTCTCATAGTGTAATGCAAGTGATAAGGTACATTTCAAATACTTGCATACTCTCTCAAGTGCATGCCAATGAGTTTTGTTAGGACACTGAGTATATCTACTAAGTCTATTCACAACAAAGGAAATATCAGGTCTACTACAGTTAGACAAATACATCAAACTACCAATGAGCTGCGAATATCTAAGTTCATCAAAACTATCACCATTATTCTTCTTAAGAATGACACTAGGATCCAAAGGTGTACTAACAGGTTTGGATTCATAAAATCCAAACCTTCTCAATACTTTCTCAACATAATGAGCCTGGGATATTGCATATCCCTTACATGATTTTAGAAGTATAAGTCCTAAAATCATCTCTACCTCTCCCAGATCCTTCATGTCAAACTTACTATTCAGGAATCATTTTGTTTCATTAATCAACATGACACTACTACTAAGAATCAGAATGTCATCAACATATAAGCATAAAATAACACATGCATCATTGATTAATTTAACATATAAACATTTATCAGATTCACACATGATAAAACCATTGGAAATAACAACATCATCAAATTTCTGATGCCATTGCTTAGGGGCTTGTTTTAATCCAGATAGTGACTTAATTAACTTGCACACTTTGTGCTCTTGGCCAAATACTACAAATCCCTCAGGCTGATCCATATAGATTTCTTCTTCAAGTTCTCCATTTAAGAAGGCAGTCTTGACATCTATTTGATGGACCTTTAAATCATATATGGATGCCAGTGCAACAAGCACACGGATTGTAGTCATTCTAGTCACATGAGAATAGGTATCAAAGAAATATATTCCCTCTTTCTGCCTGTACCCCTTAACAACTAATCTAGCTTTATATTTGTCAACAGAGCCATCATGTTTCAATTTCTTTTTGAAAATCTATTTACATCCAATAGTTTTACTATCGGGAGGAAGATCAACCAATTCCCATGTCTGATTACACATTATGGAATCCATTTCACTTTTAATAGCTTCTTTCCAAAAAGCAGAATCATTAGACGTCATAGCATCATTAAAAGTTAATGGATCATCTTCAATCAAATAAGATACAAAGTCATCACCAAAAGATTTTTCGATCCTTATTCTTTTACTCCTTCTGGGCTCTATATCATCAGGTTGAGATTCAATAACTTTTGAGCCACTAGAAGAAGGAATAGAAGAGGAAGGTTCTACTTCAACATGCAAGTTTGATTTGAATGTAAAAATACTCTCAAAGAAAACATCATCACCAAATTCACATATAGTGTTTTCAGAAATAGCAGAAATTTCAGACTTAATAATTAAGAATCTATATGCAGAACTATACTCGGCATAACCAATGAATACACCGTCAATAGTTTTGGGGCCAATTTTTCTTTTCTTATTTTCAGGAATTTTAATCTTGGCCAAACAGCCCCAAACCTTCAAAAATTTATAATTCGACTTCCTCTTAAACCATAATTCAAATGGTGATTTATCTTTTGATTTATAAGGAACACAATTTAGGACACGACACACAGAGAGCAAAGCCTCTCCCCACATACTCTTAGGTAAACCTGAGCTGCACAACATGGAATTCACCATGTCCAACAAAGTCATATTTTTCCTCTCAGCAACTCCATTGGATTCAGGGGAATAAGGAGTAGTTAACTCATAAATAATACCATTATTTTCACAAAAATCATGTAGTGCATTAGATGTATATTCACCTCCTCTATCAGATCTAAGCCTCTTAAGAACCATATCTATTTATTTTTCGGCTAGAGATCTATAAGTCATAAATTTATCAAGAGCTTCGTCTTTAGTGCTCAACAAATACAATAAGTAGAATCTAGAAGCATCATCAATAAAGGTGATAAAATATCCTTTTCCACCTCTGGTTAGGGAACCAGTCCCTTCACAAACATCGGAGTGAACTAACTCCAACACCGAGGTGTCCCTTTCAATAGATTTAAAAGGCTTCCTAGGTTGCTTCGCTTGTACACAAATTTGGCATTTATCTTTATTCTTAACATCAAACTTAGGAATCAAATTTAAATGCATCATCCTTTTCATGGTATTCAAATTAACATGACCAAGTCTAGCATGCCAAATATCATAAGATTCAATATGAAAAAGCAACGGAGGAGGAACTTTTATTTAAACAACTAGAACCAAGTACATTAAGAATAAATAATCCATCACACAAGTAACCTTTTCCTACAAAGTTTCCATTTCTGGTAATTACAAATTTGTTGGATTCAAAAATAAGTCTAAAACCCTGCTGCACTAACAAAGATCCACTAATCAAGTTCCTCCTAATATCCGGCACGTGCTGCACTCTACAGAGGTTTAACATTTTCCCTGAAGTGAGCTTCAAGTCAATGCGTCCCTCTCCTACTATTTGTGCAGCACTGGAATTGCCCATTGTCACGCTCCTGGCACCAGTGCCCTGGTAAGAAGAGAATAAGCTTCTATCAGAGCAGACATGAACATTTGCACCCGTGTCTACCAACCATTCAGTTGGAAGACTTGCCATATGGATTTCAAGATTATAAGAGACAAACCTCTCCTCTGAGGTGGATCCAACTGTCAACATATTGATCACAGGTTCAGTAACAGTGGGTTTCTTCTTATTATTTTTGATGTTCTTGTTGTTCTTGTCCTTTCTATCATAGCATCTGTAGGCTTTGTGACCCGGTCTCCCACAGACATAACATGTAATATTTTTTGAGTCATTCTGAATCTTTTTCTTCCGTTTAAATTTGTTGAATTTCTAGCGAGGTTTATGGGAAGTGGAAGAATGAGACTTGGGTTTTTCAACAAGATTAGCTTTGGACTAGAATTCAGGGTCTGAGGGAGGAGGAGGAGGAGGAGGGATCCTAGCCTTGTTCCTATCCATGTTCCTCTCTTCAACTTGAATGGTAGAGATTAATTGCTCAACATTCATCTCATCTCGTTTGTGTTAAAGAGATAGAGAAAAATCATTCCAGGATGGTGGAAGTTTGGTAATCAATACACACACCTGAAACTTCTCATCAATGGACATCCCACAACGTTGGATGTCCAAAACCAGGGATTGTATCTCATGGGCTTGGTCAACAATGGAGGTTCCCTCTACCATCTTGTAATCAAAATAATTAGCTGTGTTGGGTCCCACGATCAATGACACCCAAGAGGGGGGTGAATTGGGTGATTACAAATTTTAAGGAAACTCTTCCCTTTTTAACAAGTGTAATGAAACAACAATTAAAACATCAAATATGATGAACATGCAAGTAAGATTACAACCTATACTAACCCCCACACTAGACGACAAGACGAATGCTGCGTGGTGGAGTAAACTCCTTACAACAAGATTAAGGAAGTTGATTATGCCAATAAACAGATTCTTTCAATCTCACCGTTCCCATACGATCATATAAGAGGATTCAACAATCAAACCAAGCCAACGCACAAAGCAAACCACAATGCACAAGGATTTTAAGGTGGTTCGGGACCTCGACGGGCTCCCTACGTCCACCCCTCACCAAACTAGGTGAGGCTTCACTCGGGGATAAATCCCAAAACGGAGACGACGCTCCAACCACACACGCAGGGCGATGCCTGCACACACACACGGGGACGAGCCCCAGTAAACACACACACACGGAGACGATGTCTCCAACACGATCCAACAGGCGGATCAACAAAACGCACACACGCTGCGACAAGTGCAGCAAACCTCACACACACGTAGATCTAGGAAGACCTACGCACGCACATGAATCAAATACGACACATACAAATAACCACAGATCTAACAATGATCCACACACACACACAAGTATGCAGTTTATAGGAAATACGAATCTGAAACTTAAAACACAATAAGGCACAGTTGAGAAAAACTCCTGATTTGGCTCCCCTTTGAATGTATGTTGTTGATCTTGAATGTGGCTTCAATCTCCACTTGATCAGAGCTTTACTCCGGGCTTGCTTGGCTCTTCTTTTTCTTGAATAGCACTCTCTTTATCTCCCTTGAATCTTTCTTGACTCCCCTTAGATCATTCTTGAAGGATGATGAAGGATTCTAGCACGAATAGATGTTGAAGCTTGATGTCCGATGCAGCTCTTCGATGTATATGATCTTGGGCTTTTATTCAAGCTCATTCCTTTGGATTTCAGCTTCAGAGCAAGGTGGAATAGGGCTTGAAGGCTGCAACTCCGAACCTGCACACACGAAATAGAACTCCCTTGAATCTAATTTGGATCTCACCTCTCTTCTTATATCTAATGCCACTAGGGTTTGATTAAATGATTAGAACAGTCAAAGATAGCTTGGGAACCAGATCCACAATTTGTGGAATGGTTTGTGGAATGTTTTGTGGTGATTAGACATGGATTGGAAGACTTTCGGTGTAAGGAAACGGAAGTCAAACAAGACGGCTGGAGGTCGGAACTGAAGGGGTCGACCCTTGGGGTCGACCCTCGTGAGAGGGTTTAAGACACAAAGGCAATGGGTCGACCCTTGGGGTCGACCCTCGAGAGCAACCGTGCTGCTTTAAGGGTTGACCCTCGAGAGCAACCGTGCTGCTTTTGGACATTTGTCCACAGGGGTCGACCCATTGGGTCGACCCTCGAGGGGGTTTTCTAAGAACAGGGCATATGGGTCGACCCTTGGGGTCGACCCTTTCAAGTACCCGCTGCTGGAATGAGAAAAGACCCACAGGGGTCGACCCTCGCACTGGGGTTGAGAGGTCCGATTGAAATGAAGGAATTGATAGACTTTGAAGAGTGTATGGAGTTTGAAGAGTGTATAGACTTTGAAGAATGAATGGAGTTTGAAGAGTGTATAGACTTTGAAGAATGAATAGAGTTTGAAGAGTGTATAGACTTTGAAGAATGTATGGAGTTTGAAGAGTGTATAGACTTTGAATTTGTGCTAGCAGCCAACGTACAGACTTTGAGTCTGTGCAATCAGCCAACGTACAGACTTCGTGTTGCTGGATGTATAGACTTGCTGGCTGTATAGACTTGCTGATGTATAGACTTGCTGGCTGTATAGACTTGTTGATGTATAGACTTGCTGCTGAAGGATGTACAGACTTGCTGCTGAAGAATGTACAGACTTGCTGATGTATGGACTTACTGGCTGTATAGACTTGCTGATGTATAGACTTACTGCTGAAGGATGTACATACTTGCTGCTGAAGAATGTACAGACTTGCTGATGTATGGACTTGCTGGCTGTATAGACTTGTTAATAGATGTATAGACTTTGATATGCGAATGACAAACAATGCACCGATGCAATCAGTGAAATGCACAGACTTTATGTGTAGCAGCATAAGAGATGCACCGACTATATGAATGAACCAATGCAAGATATGAATAGTGGTATGCACTGATGCATTGCTCATGCACACAACCTATTCGATGAAATGACTAACTGCTTAAACAGATACACAATGACATCATATGCAAGCACAGTGTGACTTATAGTAGTTACTATCATCAAAACCATAACAGTAATCATGGTGCACACGTATTCAACATTCTCCCCCTTTTTGATGATGGCAACACTGTGAGTCATTATATGGCAGAAATAGCTAAGAAGGCAAAGTTTATGACATATGTAACATGTGCAGCTCAAGATCCATGATAGTGAAGCATGTGAATGGAGATATGTATGCATGGAGAAGTAAAGTGTATGAATGCTATGCATAAACCCTCATCATAAATGAAGGTTCTCTCCCAATCATGAATCCCCAATCATGAATCCAGCATGTTGTTCTCCCCCAATCATGAAACCAGCAAACATGAATCACATGAAATATTTCTCCCCCTTTGACATTATCAAAAAGCGGGGTAATGCCAATCATACTCCCTCATGAAGACGAAACAGAGGAGAGGCACATTGTAGCATGATAAATGTGCAAGGAACAGTAACCGACATTTGAAATTCTGATGAAGTAGGAGTAAGTTATAAATAAGTGGGTTCATGGAATGTATGGGAAATACCAATGGTTGGCTAGAGAGGATACCAAATGTTGATTACTTGGATGTGCCCAATTTTTCTCCCCATTTGCCAAGCAAACACAAGAATTTATTGAGCAAGTAAATAACATGGGAAGTCCACTCAATTTTTGGTTTTCAGTATTTTCCATATTTTTAATTTTTGATTTGTGGTTTGAAATGTATGAGATGCAACTTATGCAAGGGATGGCATGTAAGATGCATACACAAGCAAACAAATAGATATATATATATATATATATATATATATATATATATATATACATGCAACACAGCTCCCCCGTACTTATTTAAGAGGGGATGGGTATAGGAAAGATGCAAGAGAGTCATGATAATTGGAATACACATGTGTAGCACATGGGAGATTTTTCAATCATATAGGAGATTAATGCAATTGCTAATACAGTCAATTAACTTTCTGAATACATATTAAATCAAATTCTCAGATGTGTAAGTGAGTAACATGAAAAAAGATGGTTTCAATATGAATATTTAGATTTTATGATCAACACAAGGAGACATTTTACAGACTGCACTTCAATTTTTAGAACAGCGAATTGGAGGCTACGCTCTACCACAATTGAGTTTTCACCAACATTTTTTCATCTCAACCAGTATCACATGATAGTCAGAATTTTTCAAGAGTGGTCAGGTTCAAAATGATTCCTTTTTACGCGAGTAGACGCATGGAGCTCATGCCAGAATCCCCGGTTACTTAGAATACTGAACCATCTCACCTCATTTTGAACAGAGGTACTAATCCACACTTTTCAGATATGAACCACATCACGTCTCAGGTGACATGTGCCTAGTTTACTCAGTGAGACCAAGCATTGCTCTACCGTTCATTTTTATTTCAGATTTTTCAACAAAGATAGGTAGGCAGCTTTTTCCTCAGCTGTCTCTTCAACATACATGCAGCAAGTTTAACATCTCAAGAGTGTTGAAAAGAAATTCATATATCCTTATCTTTAACACTCATTTTCATATTTTATGCATGAAATGTGCGAATTTGATTCAGCATGTATACCGAAAATATCATGAATACATAACAATACAACTCCCCCTAAATAGATGCACTTTTACTCCCCCCAAAGTGTACAACATGAAGCACACCGATAATGACTTCAAATGCAACATTATTTATCGAGAAAGCATAAGGTCATAGAAATTTCAAGGATGGGGGTGAATAGCATATACTAACACACAAACACACATTGGGAGTTTATGCAAATGCACTATGACATGCATGCGAGTAATGTGATGTCAATTTGATACCAATTGAATGGATGCCAAAAGAATAAACTAAGTGCAACTAATGCATGAGTTCTAATGCAATGCAGAAATTAACATGTGTGCAAAGTGTGTGTTTTTGATTTTTCATTTGAGTGAACTAAATGCACCTAATGTATTGGATTCCGATGTATGCAACCTATAGCTGTATGAGAATGAAAGACAAGATGCAAAAATAAGATAAGAGCTTTGATTTCCAAGCCAGTGTGATAGAAATCTTATTGAGTTCATCCTCATTCAATCCATGAATCAGCAAACATTGTTTATGACAAGACCTTTATGAATAAGGGTGCCTAAATGATCAAAAGTAAGCAATGCAACCCAAATTTCAGAATTGTTCAAAAACAGATTTTCAAAGGTCTTTCACAAGTTTTGAAATGAGAGTTCATCCAAAAGTCAAATGTATGGATCATTTAATTACAAACATATTTTCAATTCACATAACTCATCTCAGGGATTCATTCAACAATTAATCAATCACAAGCCAATCAAGATCTGGTACGAGACGGAGATTTTAGTCCAAAGACCCAACTCAACGCATATGGAATGCTTCCAAGTGGATATAATCTACTCTTTCACAAACGCCATTTGATATACCAGACATGCAATTCAATTCAAGTGTCATTTAGTAACCAACCACTTCATGCACATCTCTCAGGGTTTTCATTTTGTTAAATCAATTGAGTATGTTCATCGCATCAAACTAGATTCAACCAATTTGTCACAGCATGTTAGTAAATGACAACTCAAGTTTTTAGAATCAACACTTGTCATCTAAAGGTATCACCAAGTGACAAAAGGCCATTGTATGAGTTGATAAGGATGAATTACCTTGTTTCAGGAGACAAGAATGGAAGCCTTCAAACATTCAGATCACCAACCTCACGGAGGTTGATATTTCAGATTTTACTTTCTTACCTTTGTCTTGAAAATCCTTTTTCTTCCAAGTCTTTCACCTATTGAACCCATCCTTCATTAACAGAGACGCACACTTTTCATGCCATATCTTGGTTACTATCAAGATCACTTCCTATCTCCCGGTGGTGAATTGAGAAAATTTTTATCATTTTCATCCTTGCAAGGTATTCCTCATTTGATTCAAACTTGGTCATGGCTAGCCCATCAGCATTTAGATTTTGGGAGTGTAATCTACATCCAAAAATAATAAGAATTGATTGGTCAATTTTGATTCAAATTTATTAACTTTGGCATCACAAATTATTTTAACAACCAAAATCCTCTAGATAGCTCAAGATGTAGTGCATGACTCATGTGTGAACCTAAGCATTGAACTCATATGGTGAATGTGGTTGCTCCCCCTTAGTGTGTGCAAGAATACAAGATGTTTAGTAACAATCCAATGCCATAAGCAGCCTTTTGAGTAAATGACTCATAGTACTAGGCGGAGAACTTAGATCCAAATATCACCTCGCGCGTAGTGATAGTTTTCAGACAGACTTGACCTGCCCTTCCACATGTCACAATTTGATATACTATGTAGTCATGGATGATGAAGGTAGGAGGATTGCTATGCATCATAACATGAATTCAGAATGTTCAACTTATGCAAGACAATGCGTGAAAGTGTATGCAAACTCAAAATATGTAATGAAATCATGATCTGAAGAATCTTTAAACTCTCCTACAACAAGATGCTATATGACAAGTGATATGCGCACAAATATGCAAACAACTATTAATGAAATGCATGTGCAGACATATGCAAGATTACATGACTATATGACCGAGAGTAAGTCAAAACATGACAGAGTCACTACAGAAGGTAGGAGGGATATCACTTGATCTTCAAATTCAATTTTTGATTTTTCTTGAAACATGATTTATCCCTCTTGTGTGCCTTACCTTCTTGATAAGAACAGATTTCATGCTTTACATTCCCAAGACACACCTGCAAAACAAATTTCTCATTTGGCATTCTTAGGTAACCAAACCATCTTGGGTCCTTGTTGGTTAGTAGCATCTTTGGCACGTGGCTTCTACTTCTTAACAACATTCCAATCATCAATTTTCTTCACAAGAAAATAATTATACTCAACATTTCCAGATTTGCCAAAGTGATGTACGGAAACATGTGGCATTACAGTTTTCTTTCTCATTGGCTCTACTAGTTTGTGTATGTGAGCATGCCGTGTTGAGTGAAAACTCATTTTCTTCATGTGTAACCAGCATTGTGACTTTGTGTGACCTTTTCTATCACAATGATTATAATGTATGGAAGGTTTTGTGGTGAATGCTTTTTTTGTATTTTTTAAACTAGCATGATTTCTACATGCTCTCAAATCATCATTCTTCATAATGAAACAATCATGCATCATATGTCCAAGTTTTCCACAGTAAAGACATGAGACATTTCTTTTCTTAGATGCATGGAAGTTCACATGAGTATTTCTAGCATGCACATTCTAGACATCCACACTCTTTTTCAGATTTGATTGAGTTCTTGACATGGTGTGTTCATGGGAGTGAGATGTGGAGGTGTTGGGTGCACAAGCGGTATGAACACAAGAAGTGTGTAGCTTACTCTCAAATTTCTTTTTGTTCACTGGATTAAAACCCAGCCCTTCTCTTTGAAAGTTCACTCTCATGCCCAGCAATTTATCCAGGTTTTCTTGGCCATTCACAAATTTAGACAATGAAGCATTCAAGTCAGAAATTTCTTTTACAAGAGATGAAATGTGTAATTCAGAATTGACAAGTTCTTCTTCACAAGTGGAAAGATTGACATTTAACACGGCATTGGTTTTCCTATGACATTCAACTTCTTGCCTTATTTCATTCACATCTTCACACTCTTCCAAAGCCACATATTTTCCTTTTTCTAAAAATAACAATCTTTCAGACATGGCATTGTTCAACTATTTCAATTCTTCATTTTCTTTTTCAAGTCTCTTATCATGAGCAAATTCAATTTGGCCAATGTCCATAAGACTCATTCTCTCTTTCAGCTCTTTATTTTCATTTCTCAAGGAAGATATTTGATCTTTGTGAATTTCAATGTCAAACATGTAACCATCAATCAATTCCTTAAGGTGTGAACATTCTTTGCACGAGGAATCACTTTTATTTTGACCAGCATTCTTTTTCAATTTTTTATTTTCTAATTTTAACTTCTTATATTTTTCAGCAAGCTCATCATATGCATTCAACAGTTCTTCATAGCCAAATTCATCTTCACAATCGGAGTCAGAATTTACCCTTGATCTTGATTCACTTGGCTGACCACTCCCTTGTTCACTTGTGCCCGTTACAAGACATCTGTCTTTAAGCTCCTCCTCAATGTCTGCCAATCCATCCAGGATTTCCTTCGCGGATCTGCAATGGGAGACAAAGGGGAAACAGTTAGAATCAACTACAGCAATAAGCAACTTCAAAACCAAGCAATTTTGATCATGTTTGTGCTTTTGATTTTCAGTCCAGACATTTTTGTCTTTAGGCAATTCATGAGGACCATGTGAAATAAGCTTCCATAGCTTAGGTTCATATGAATTGACTAGACTAAACATTTTACCTAACCACAAATCAAATTACAGCCATCAAATATGGGTGGTGAGTTCAAGGTGTACATCATGGTGGTCATTGATCCGGATCACTCTAGATCGTTAGATCTATAAAATTAGAGCCTTAGCTCTGATACCAATTGTTGGGTCCCACGATCAATGACACCCAAGAGGGGGGTGAATTGGGTGATTACAAATTTTAAGAAAACTCTTCCCTTTTTAACAAGTGTAATGAAACAACAATTAAAACATCAAATATGATGAACATGCAAGTAAGATTACAACCTACACCAACCCCCACACTAGACGACAAGACGAATGCTGCGTGGTGGAGTAAAACAAGATTAAGGAAGTTGATTATGCCAATAAACAGATTCTCTCAATCTCACCGTTCCCACACGATCATATAAGAGGATTCAACAATCAAGCCAAGCCAACGCACAAAGCAAACCACAATGCACAAGGATTTTAAGGTAGTTCGGGACCTCGACGGGCTCCCTACGTCCACCCCTCACCAAACTAGGTGAGGCTTCACTCGGGGATAAATCCCCAAACGGAGACGATGCTCCAACCACACACGCAGGACGACGCTTGCACACACACACGGGGACGAGCCCCAGTAAACACACACACACACACACACACACACACACGGAGACTGTAATATCCCGGACCTTTCAGATCCTTCTTCGTGGGTCCCGGATCTAGTTTTTCGGAGTGTCCGGCTCCGTTGTGTCCGAAATTTTGTTTCGGTCATCTTTCGTGTTCGGATCGGTGCGATCCGGAGTTGTTTCGGAGGCCCGGAGGCGTTCAGCGACTTTTTCGCGCGTGTTTTCCGATTTCCGGTGTGTGTTTCGGCAATTCCTTCGGAACCTCGCTGCGGGTGAACCGGGTCGTTCACCTGGGCACGAGTGGTACCGTTGCGATCGGTGCGTCCCGAGGATTTCGAAAATGTAATTTTCTATTTTTTGGTATTTTTTGGATTTTCCGTATTTTCCTATAAATACCCCGCCTATTTTCTCTCTCTCCCCCACCTCCTCCTCCTTCTTCTTCTTCTTCTTCCTCCTTTCTCCCCCACCGTGAGCACCGCCCCCCTCTTCCTCTCTTCTTCGTCCGACGAGACCGCGGCGACGTCCCCTCCGGCTGCAGACGGCACGGGGCGATGGCGTGGCGACGACTGCGGCGACGAGGTGATCGTGGAGGCGTTCGTGGGTCGTGGGAGCTCAAGGAAGAACGAGGGTTTTCCAAAGCGATTTCTTGCGTTCGCGGACGATCCGGCGGAGCATTCGCTCCATTGAGGTAGGGTGACGTTCCCTAGCTCCCCGTCATTCATTTCTGTGGTTTATAGGCTGAGGGGAGGCCGAGAGGGGCGTGATTGAGCATGTTGGGGTTTTTCCATGATTTGGGGAGAGCTCGCCCGATCTATGGATTTAGCCCGTGATTTCGCGTTTTGGTGGCTTAGATGCATGCTAGGGGTCCCTAGGGGTCTTCCCCTTTGATTTCCCCCTCTCCGATGGAGGCACTGGGGCGTGGTCGAAGTTTTTGGGCGGTTCTGCCGTTTTCACCGTCGGGTGCGTGTAA
Source organism: Amorphophallus konjac (assembly GCA_022559845.1). Taxonomy (NCBI): domain Eukaryota; kingdom Viridiplantae; phylum Streptophyta; class Magnoliopsida; order Alismatales; family Araceae; genus Amorphophallus; species Amorphophallus konjac. The sequence goes on from JAHNEJ010000056.1 coordinate 265,829, forward strand.
CGGTCCTTCCAGGGACCGTTACATGATGTAACGCGCCTTGGAGGGGCCGTTACATGCCCTTTGTTAAGCCTTTGGGGGTCAGGGACTGTGACGGTCCCGCGATAGGCCGCCATTTGGGTGTGATGTGCCTGGGAGGGTGCGTCACACGCACTTTGTTAGCCTTTGGGGTCAGGGGCTGTGACGGTCCCGCGATAGACCGCCACAGCCGTGTGACGCGCCTGGGAGGGTGCGTCACAGCCCCTGTTAACCGCCTGGGAGTGTGACGGCCCCCCGCCAGACCGTTACATGCCTGTAACGCGCCTGGGGTGGACCGTCAGAGGCATCCGACCATTGGTTTTTGACCGTTGGGGGTCAAGGCGTGTGACGCACCAGGACTGGCGCGTCACAGCCTTGTGACGGCCCAGGGTGGGTGCGTCAGAGCCGTTTTTGTAGAAACCCGATAATTACAAATGAAAAATATATTTTTTTTAGTTGCATTATGTAATTAAAATTTTCATGAAATAAGTAAATTACATTTTCCTATATGAAAACCCTAGTTTATTGAATAGTTGTTAAAAGCTTTGAACCTTGGATAAATCCTAGGAAGCCCAATAAGAGTTCATGTAATGGAGTGGGAGAGAATGGCCATTTGACAATTTATGATGGGTGGAATAAATAAAATTGCAGGATATATTAAAGGATGGAAAGGCCTAATTTCGTACATGTGCTTCATATGAGAAGCGTAACATGTGCATAATTGGGAAGGTGGACTTTGACCCTAAGCCACCCTTGGACCGGCCGCTTTCACACCCAAAGATAGGCTGGAAGCTGCGTTTACACTTTTCTTCTAAACACATACTCAACGCATTGGTGAGATTAGCTAGAAAAAAAAACCTGACGATTTGGGCAAGGGATTGGCTATAAATAGCACCCCTTATGACCCTCAAAGCATCCGTGTAGATCAGATATACGCTGCTGTGAAGGTGGTGGCGAATTGAAGGCAGATTTAGAAGATCAAGGGTTCTTCTCATATTTGGGGCTTTTCCATAGAATTGCAAAAAGGTAGGTATCTCTCAGGCTATACTCTAATTAATCCATGCCAGCATGATCGTTTCTCTGTCCTCTTTCTATTGATAGCTTATTTGCTAAATTTCATCATGAAATAAGTAAGTTATGAACGTTCGATTGATTTGGGGTGTTCACGATCTTTTTATCCAGAACGTACTGGCTTCTGCAGAACGTTCTTATCCCTTAACAGAAGATAAGAATAATTAAGATGTTGGCTTTGAATTATATAAATAACTAAGACGCTGATTTGTATAAACTAATTAAAGACGCTGGCTAATTATATAAAAGATAAAACGTTAGTTTTATACAAGTTAAGATGCTGAGACACGAACTAAGTCTAAGTCGCAGACTTAAGACGTAAATTAAGACGCAAACATAGATGCTAACTAAGACGCAGAAACGGTCTTAGATGACCAATAAAGACGCAAACATAGACGCAAACTAAGACGCAGAAACGGTCTTAGATGACCAATTAAGACGTAAACATAGACGCAAACTAAGACGCAGAAACGGTCTTAGATGACCAATTAAGACGCAAATTGAGACGCTGGGGGTTAAAATGAATACGAGATGCAAATTAAGACTTCATGCATTGTACAGACTTAGTGTACAATGTATAGACTTAATGTTAGCATTGTATAGACTTAGTGATGCATTGTATAGACTTCATGCCTTGTACAGACTTAGTGTACAATGTATAGACTTAATGTTAGTGTTGGGGTCCCGTAGTGTAGGAACACGGTTCTAGAGGGGGGGGTGAATAGAACCCTCTACTAAAATTATGTCCAAATAAAACTATTTACTACCTCACAGCGGAATTAGCAAGATTAGCAAGAGTGAGGAATTTAAACTAATAGGAATAGACTTGATTCTCTCAATCTCACCGTTCTCACTCGAAAGGATAATGAGATAAGAACGATAACACAAACCACAATGCAAGCCACAAAACACGGGGATTTTTAAGGTGGTTCGGGACCACGACGGGCACCCTACGTCCACCCCTCACCAAACCGGTGAGGCTTCACTGCTGTATAAAACAGCCCGGGGATTAAACCCCACACACACACGGAGCCAAGCTCCAACACCCACACGTAGGACGAAGCCTACACAATCACACGGGAGAAATCCCCCAATCACACACAGGGAACAAACCCCACAAAATGCCCAAGCACACACGCGGATATGCTCCGCACAAAACGATGCACCCGCATCAACCAATCACTCGGAGACCCCTTTCTCCGAACACCCACACAGAATATCCTTCCAGAAATTTAAGAACCTAAGACAAATAGATGCATTGAGCCCCAAACAAACTCTAGAGAATGAATCAAAGAAGATAAGGCATGTATGAAGCTCCCCCTTCAAGAAAGACTCCGGATCTTCTTGGTTCAATATCGGATGGCCGTGATTTGAGCGTCCTCGCGTTCCTCTCGTCGAGACGCTTCTTTTCTTCTTCTACCACGAGCTCCAAATCTCCATGGATGTAGATGATAACCCTTCCTCAAGAGCTCCTTGGTTGCTTTGCCCCTTTTCTCCACCTACAAGATAGAACAAGATACATTAGGGCTTCTCTCCTCACAAATTCGGAGTTCACATTCATATATATAGTGGAGTGGACAAAAGACACATAAAACCCTCCCAATACATGTTAGAAACCCCCCAATAACATTAGTAACCATTTGGGGGTATTTTGGTAAACTTTAGATATGATTCCATAGGGTTTCGGAAGCTCCCGAGAATCCCGTGCCGGGATGGGTCGACCCCATGGGTCGACCCCCAGGGAGCCTGAAGGCGGCCTGGAAGCAGAAAACAAACCCAGATTTCATGGGTCGACCCATGGGGTTGACCCATGCAGTGTGGGTCGACCCCATGGGTTGACCCATGCACACAGGGTCAAGGTTCTGTGTTCTGTCCGGTCCAGAACACTTAGGGGTCGACCCAAGCTAGAAAGGGCTAGAAAACTCCATTAATTCAACATGAAATCATGGGGAAATAAATGTTTAAATGTTACCATAACCCCATGTAGATTAACCATGTATTTTCATCCTGAAAACATGAAAAAGCAAGTGGTTAGTTGGGAATCAAAATCTTTGCATCAAGCAACAACACTATTAACATGTTGACATTAAAACACATCATTGAACCCATTTAAACATGTATTTGTCTTCTCAATTTAACCAACCAAAACATGTATGACCAAATGCAATGTCATGGAAGCTTTAATGTGTAATTAGCATCTTTGGCCACAAAGATCACAATAAGTATATGCATGAACATATGCAAGTTGAATGAGCACTTTCATTGAACATTATGAGCCTTTCCATAAGCATGATGGTTTCATTAATGCTCACATTGAATTAATCATTAGTCCATCACAAGGCAACCAAAAGCCTTGACTTTAACAGTCCAAGAAATCTCATTTGAGAAATGCATGAACCACCATCAATGCATTAAGATCTCATGAAAGATGTGCATGAAAACAACCCGGAACTTGACATAAAGATGGTTAGATGTTACCATCATCCAATTGACATGAGAGGGTTTAAGAACCATCTTTGGACCTGTAGAAACACAAGAGTATGAGGTTATCACATGTGTTAAAATTAAGAGCTCATGAACTAGATTCTTTTAAAAGAACCTTCATAACTTGTCAACCATCCAAATGCTCATTGCATAAATAAATATTTTCATAAAGACAAAGTCACGGGCTATGGCATTTGGGGAACTTTGAATCTTCCATTGCAACTAAGGCAAATGTAATGATATGGGGGCTCAATCATTCAAGTAGCCTTGCCACGATACGCTTACATATCATGAAACTCAATTTGACAAGTGTGAACACCTAAACACACACATGTGCAAACAAATGCAAATATGCATTTTCATTATGCATCCTCATGATCTCTTACACATATGTAGCTATGCATGTTTGTAAAGATGTTTCCACATTACATTACATGCAAGTCTTTCACACATCAAGTTAATAAATCAAGCTTTTGATGCGTAGTTCACAAGACCAAGCATTCATGCTATGCATGAGCAATATAGAGCCAACTCTCAAAAGTCTTGAAGAATATTTCAAGCACATCACAAGCTTAAAGAGGTTCAAGTAGAAAGTGCATGATCCACATTCAAATTTGAAACATTCATGCCTCATGAAGGTTTATAACATGCTAACCATTCAAACACACATTCATTCAAATGGCATTTTTGATGACAAAGACTAACATTCATGACTTTGGCCACTTAGAAGAATATGCATGAAAGCCTACATCTTCAAACCCTAAGGACTCATGAAGAAGGTACATGAAGCCACATGTATATCTATGCACAAGTACTATGGGTCAACATACTGTAGCTTTCTCACCCAAAATTCACTTAACTGAAGATATGTGAATTGCCAAGTCTTACCAATGGTTCTTAGAAGAATGGAGATAGAATTAACACAAGTTCTGAATGGTGGACAACAAGATAACGTAGTTAAGCATTCTCTTGAGTTCCACCTGATGTCCATCAAGACTCGTTCCTGCAATGCAAGAAGATTAGCATACTTGCATTCAAATGAACATGACTCTCATTCCAGTGAGAGTTGAGCTATTACAAACAAGTGAGCATGATAGCATTCATATGAGCATAAAGACTCATTCATGTTGATGGCATTCAGAAGCATTGTTTTACTAATTCATTCTCATTCTAGAACATGACTCCATAGCATGAGAACAAGTATGATTCAAGCACATGAGAACATGAAGTATCATTCAAGCACAAGGCACATGAGAACATGAAGTATTGTTCAAACATGAGAACATGAAGTATTATTCAAGCACAAGGCACATGAGAACATGAAGTATTGTTCAAACATGAGAACATGAAGTATTATTCAAGCACAAGGCCAAGCAAGGTCAAGTAACAAAATTATTTTGTAATCATCAAAATCACATGCACAACAGTTAGCATTAGTGTTGCATTGTATAGACTTCATGCATTGTACAGACTTAGTGTACAATGTATAGACTTAATGTTAGCATTGTATAGCCTTAGTGATGCATTGTATAGACTTGGGGATTGGTTAGACTTTGGAGTAATGTATAGACTTCAAGCATTGTATAGACTTAGTGTTGCATTGTATAGACTTAGTGTTGCATTGTACAGACTTAGTGTACAATGTGTAGACTTAATGTTAGCATTGTATAGACTTAGTGATGTCTTTTTGAATTCTAAAATCATTCTAAGGCATTAAAATAAGTCTAATAAAATGACTATCTTAAATTTTTCTTCCTACTGATCGTTCATTTTTGAACTCCACGACTTAATGTCGTTAAACATGATGCCTAAATGGTTATCTACTTTTCTTGCAACTTCTGAAATTTTGTCAAATCTGTGCTTATTACAAACAGCATATTCTTGAAAATCATTGGCCATATACATTAAAGTGGATGTCTAAACGTACTTGGGATCTTCGGATCCATATGACTCAATGTTTGGCATTAAATGGGGCCCGGTCTGGTCCTGGGGGGAGCGCCCGAAAGTACTTGTGCCCATGGGAGTTGATTGACAAATGGTGTGGCATTGCACCAAAGTGCATGATAGATTTACTTGATACGGCATTCCACTATTCGTACTTGTTTACTTGTTACTTGTTTACTTGAAAAAATTACATGAATTACTTGACTTGTGTGAAAATGGCCAATTACTTGAAATTCCTTACTTGTTCAAAGTCATTACTTGGAAATTCATCTTGATATCATATCATCTCAATTACTTGGAAATTATATTCATGTTTATACACTTTCCGATACAAGTTAGAAAATTGTTTAAATTGTTAACACTTAAAGATTACATGGTTCATAGAGATATAAAATCCTACTGAGCTTTTAGCTCACCCTACGTTTTGGTTAATTGTTGCAGGAAATGAAAATGAATAAGAGAATGGACAAGAGTGAGAGAGTGATTTTTCTTTTTACCTAGGTTTATGTAGATCATTAGTGTTTTTACAAGGATGATGTACTTTGGGATTGGAAGTTTGTAATTGCCTTTATGGCTTATGAATTAGTGATGTAACTTCATTTTGATGGAATAAAAGTATTATTTTCCCGTTCATTTCTGACTTTAGAAACAAAATTGTACATGCTCTGATCGACACGCATGTTTATGACTCATCGCGCCCTCGATATTCCGCGTCGGGGCGTGATAGTTTTACCCCCAGGAAGTGTAACGCCCCTGGGCTGGGCCGTTACGTTCTGTGACGCACCTGCTTAGGCGCGTCACAGTCTGTAACGCGTCAGGGCAGGCGCGTTACATTCTGTTTTGGCGCTGAGAGTGTGACGGCCTGCGTAGGACCGTCAGGCTTCCTGTGACGGTCCTGCCTAGGCCGTCACTTGCCTGTGTGGTGAGGACACCAGAGCCAGTCGTCGATATCAGACACGCAGCACGACTCGAGCGACGCCGACCTCCTTGTGGCTGGGTGATAGCATGGAGTCCCCACCTGGGTATTGAGTTTTTTTATGTTTATTATGAGTGTCATGCATGGTGTGTATTTGTGTATTTATGAGTGTACTGGGTCAAGCTTGTAATATGGGCTACAATTCATGTAAGGGGTCCAATTTCTACATTGGGCCTCAAGACCATTAGGAGCCCAATTGGACCTTCTATGAGACTTGGACCATTAGGCCAAGGAGACAAAGGTAGAGGATTCCCCATCTTTATCCCCCATGCTTGTCCCCCACCTACCCTTAATGGGGGGGTTGTTAGTGTTGGTGTGCTACAGGCCAATTTCGGGTCGGGTAGGCCCAATAGTTGTACGATCTTGTTCATTAATAAAGTGGTGTTTGAGCGTAAATATGTGATTGTGTTACTTTACGTTGTCCCTAGGATATGTGGTTGTAAAGTCAGCTCCAGATGAGATCTCGAACATGAGACTTACTTTACATGAACACATACCTTAAACTGTTCCTGGTTGGAGGGTAATCACTCGGGGACTTTGATTACCTATTAAACCAGTACACATGATGTGTCAGTGACCAGTCTCATGGTCATTGGTGCGGGGCACCAACACATATGTGTAGGTGTATGTTCTTGGAGGATGTGCACTGAACTGATCCGCTATTGGATCTTCAGATGGTTGATTATACCTAATGTCAACTGAAGATCCAACGGTCACAGTAGCATCGTTGGTCCTTTGACCTGAGACATTGATCGGATCTTACACGAGTACTGGAATGGTTTAATTACTTAGCTAAGTGACTTTAACCATAAGTCATGAGTTGCCGAGTCATTAACCACTCCAGGAGACGTGTGAAGATCATCAATGGTCAAGAGGGGATCGCTCACCGTCGGGTATATATCAGACAGTTAATGGGTCATGACATTGACGCTCCGTTAAATCCCTGGCCAGGGTCGTGTGAGTTCGTTTAGAACGGACGTCATACACTTTAAGGGGGTCATAGTCAAATGGCACGATCATGGGGTTTGATAGAAACCATACCCTCGATCGTACCAGACTCATAGAATGAGCGAGGGATTATATCGATGCGGTAACTGTGGACTTACAGGTACCAGACAGGCTGGTTTAAACCCGGCGTCCTCTAGGATCACGCGGATTTACTTGACCCAACGTGATTGTAGGTTCGGAATGAATTAAACCATTATTCAGCTCTTGTAGAAGCGAATAATACATTTAATTTACTTCTAATTAGGAATTAGAAGTTAATGGGCCTTAAACTAGAGTGACTATGGGCCTAGAGGATCACACACAATGGATTCTTGGGTGACGGATAATTATTATACAAATGTATGTATTATTTCCTTTTAATATCTTTTGGAAAGGAGTGTAAATGGAGTTTAATACATATGTATAATATGAGATAGGATATATATACAGTTTTGATCTTTTGGAGCCCTTTTCTAATAAGCCTAAACTCTATATATAGCCATCTACGTGAGTTCATTCGAACTCTTGGCTTCTCCCTTCCAACCCCCCTTAATGCTAATCAAGCATTAAGCATTAAGGAGAGGTTAAGCCTCCCCCCTTTCTCCCCCTTGCTCTCTCTCTCTCCAGAAGGTGATAGAGTCGGGGAAGTTGCGCCGGGGAGGTACCGTCGCTGCGCAAGGGTCCGTGTGGATCTGCTCTAGAGGCCGTACAGCTGTGCGGCTCGGTTTCTCTGCATCGGGCTTAGCGGACAGCGTCGTTCCGCACAAGGTGAAACACGCAACCCGTTATTAGGGTCTTAGAAACACCGATTAGAGCACAGATTAAGCTTTCCATAACACCGGGATCGGGCAAATAAAATTTTTGTTATCCGCTGCGTCGCCCGTAGGTGCTGTGCGAAACCTTACAGGGGTGTCCCCTCCTGGTCCCCCATGCTTGTCCCCCACCTACTCTTGACCAATGTTAGTGGATGTCCTTTAGAGTTAGTGGATGTCCTTTGGTGTTAGTGGATGTCCTTGGATCTAGATCTAGGGTTTTCATATTTATAGTCTCTTATTGTATTTTGTGTGGAACTAATGAAAAAATGAAGAATTGTTGTCATTTGGAGCAAGCAACCCCTCTCCCTCTCCTACCCTCTCCCCTCCCCTCTTCTTCCTCCTCCAGATCTAGGGCTTAGGCCCCTTCTATTTTCTCCTCTATCCCTCCTCCTTCTATCTCAACTGCCGCCACCGCCGTTCGTGCCGCCGACGAATCGCCGTGATCAATCTTCCGAGGTGCTGTCTGGAGTACTGTCCTGCTGATCAGAGCCCCAAAGAGAGAAGTCCCGTGCTCAAGCCCCAGATCTTCTGAAGCTGAAAGTTCCAGGGTATGTTCCCCACGTTCCCCCCAACCTCCACAAAAAAACCCCGCCCGAAAATCCCTCCATTTCGATTTTTCCCATTTTCTTCTTTCCCCTTGTGTCAGATCTGTCCACTGTGCAGACTCCGTTTCAGCAAGCCACCATCCGACCCTTTAGTCCCCTTTAACGTCCACCAAACCTCATGAAACTTTAACTGGAGGTTCTTTCTATCAAATAACATCTCCCATATTTTTTTCATGAATTTAAAATTTTTCTAGATCGCCCAAAAAATTCCTGCAAACCGCCACTTCCACTCTGTCCACAGTTTTCCAGGCCCGACCCCCGTCCACTATAAAATCCACCAAAAATCGATACCTCCATAAACGTTCACATAAAAACTATCCTCATTCTCCTGACTTATAGATCTACAATTTTCATGAAGATCTCTTCACCCATATCCATCATTAACCCCACGGTCAACCCCTATTCTCAGGAAACTCCCCTGTCCACCTTGTCTGTCCCTGCCCTGTGAGCCAGCAGCTTCTAAATTCAGCCACGGTCAGCACAGAAGATTTAAAATTCCTTCTCTAGCCTGGGGTTGAAGATCTTTGGAAGAGCTTTCCAACGGTACCTGCCCCGCGTCGATCCGACGTTGGGGCTGATCGCAGTTGCCGTTCTCGTTGGGTCGCGCACAGCAAAATAGCATATTCGACTCGTGGACGGCACCCGACGACCACCCCCGAGGCGGCCGACCCACCTTCCACTCACCGGACCAGTGTGCCTCCATTCCCGGAGCCACCCATCCAGGAGTCACCAACGCCGCAGCATCCTTCTCGGCTTCCCCGGCCCACCAATCAGGTCGTGGGCCCCACGAGTACTAGCACTTGCCACCGTCAGAGCGGCCCCGAGTGCTGCCCGCCAACCCAAACGCGTTACTCCCGGGTCCTGCATGTAGCCCTTTACCTCCCTGCGTGGAGTGGGCTGAAATAATCAATTCTGTAACTATTATTATTTGTTGTACCGGGAGTACGAGTTCGGCCGGGGTCGTCGTCCCCACACCCGGAGCGTGGAGGTACACTCGCCGCCCCCTTTAGTGCTTGCTTTTCTAGTATATACTCTTGACACCGCTGCTTGTGAGTGTGTTAGGCCCCTAGATTGCTTGAGTTAGTCACCGATGTGAGTTGAGAGTGCGAGACCCGTCCCGTGACTCGATCCGAGCACGAGAGTGAGCCGACCGCCCAAGACTCAATGCCGGTTTCTCAACCGTGCAGATCGACTCGTTTCCCTCGCCGGGGACGACCGTGAGCGAGTGCTTCTTATTTGGGGCATGTTTGTCTCTTTAGGAGCCACGTTAGGTGCTGACTTGATCGTGTTGTTGCTGGTCGCGTCATCCCTCTAGTCACGTTGTCTAGTAGAAGTCCAAGGTTCGCGTCCACAACATCGAGTCTCATCGTCGTCCCGCATCAAATTGGTATCAGAGGCGGTTTGAGTCTAGGGTAGTTTTGTCCAAGGTCTTGCATTGCATCCCAATATTCGGTATATAAAAAGATGTTGTCCGACCGTTAGGTTACGCCTAACGGGGAGGCGATTCACTCGCGTGAGAGGATCTTCGGATCGCCGGACTCCGCCAGGTACCGGATATCGGTTTAAGTCAAGGGTCCTCAACTTGCATCGGTCCATCCATATAGGTCTAGTGAGTCACCCTTAGTCCTCTTTAGGCCTCATTGCATGCCCACCCGCGGAGGTGCCCAGTACCATCGCCCTGACACTATGGGTGAACACCGAGGTGCCAACCCGGGAGGCCGTTCCCTGGAGGACATGATAGCTCTACTCATGGAGCGCATGGATAGATCCGAGCAAACTCTTAGAGAGTATACCGAGCGTATGGAGATCCGATTCAAAGCCATGGAGGACCGCGCCGAGGCTTCTGACCGATCTGTCCAAGGACTGGCTGGAAGGTTAGAGAGTGTGGAGAGAACCCCTCGCCGAGACCTACCCGGCATTCTCCCGGCCCCTCAGGCACATGCTGCCCATCCCGTGGCTGCTGCCCAGCCCGCGCCTGCTGCCCAGCTCGCACCACCTCGGGCTGAGGAGCAACGGCAACGTGCCCCCCATTTTGAGGACTACGAGTCCGACAACGATTACGAGGGAAATGGCCGGCACCGGCATGGTCACCGACCACATAGGGATGATGAGGACGAACGGATCCTCAAGACCGTCCGTGTGGACCCTCCCACGTTTGATGGGTCCAAGCCTTTGGAACCCAAGATCTATCTTGATTGGGAGGCCAGCATGGACCGGTACTTTGAGTGGTTCGAGATGACGGACCACCGGAGGGTCAGATATGCCAAGATGAAGTTGTTGGGGCAAGCACAGACTTACTGGAGCAATGTAGAGAGCTTGCTCTTTCAGCGTCATGAGCCTCAGATAGGTTCTTTGGATGAGATGAAGGACAAGTTTAGGCGTAAGTACCTTCCTGCCACGTACCGTCAGCGACTTATTGATAGGTGGCAGAGTCTCACCCAAGGGGACCGATCCGTGTCAGACTACATCGCGGAGTTTGACGAGTACTTTTTGCGATGTGGCGTTACGGAGGAGAGCACCATGCCTGTATCGCGCTTCCGTCGTGGTTTACGGCCCCACTACCAATATGAATTATTTCACCACAATGTTACCACCTTGGAAGACGCATACCAGGTTGCTCTAGAGTTGGAGCAGTTCGAGGCGGAGTTCGCTCCCATCCAGCGCCCGGGGTTCACTTATTAGCGTGGTACCGACCCTCGTACCACGCCTACCTCCTATAGCCGGTTTCCGATGGCCCGTCCCATGGAACCCCCTCGACAGGACCCCACCGCCCCTAGGCTCCGCACTTTCCCTCCGAGGGACCCTCCCCCTCGCCCGCAGGCACCCATCCCTGCCCCTCGGCCTTATCAGCCTGCCGTACCAGCTCGACCTCGTCTTCCTACACCCCCAGTCCATCGAGAGGATAAGGGTAAGGGGCCAATGATTGGTGGAACATCTCAGGGCAATGGGACACGAGACCGTTGCTACACTTGTGGTGGAGTTGGCCACTTTGCCAGCAAGTGTCCCACCCGGGGAGCACTTGTTATTGCCGACACACTGGCTCGTGACCCCATGCCTGAGTTGGTGCCAGTCAGCTACGAGCCGGACCAAGAATTGGCTGAGGAATTCTTTGACGAGTTATTGGAGGGCGAGCAGGTTGACGTCCCTGGTACCTCGTATCAGGATGACGTACATTTGGGCGTAGTCAGGTGCATCCTTACCCAGCCTCAGGTGAGCGACGACTGGTGTCGCACCACCATATTCCACACATTTTGTAGGCTGGAAGGGAAAGCTTGCAAGGTGATTATAGATAGCGGGAGTTGCATCAACGCTATCTCCACAGGCACCGTCAAGCGCCTTGGTTTGACGCCCGTGGATCACCCTGCACCTTACAGAGTTTCTTGGGTGGATTCCACTTCCATCCCGGTCAGACTGCGGTGTATGGTGCCGCTGCAGTTTCAGGCGTACCATGATGCGATCTGGTGTGATGTACTACCTATGGAGGTGGGTAGTATCATCCTTGGTAGGCCTTGGCTGTTTGACCGAGATGCCACCCTTCATGGTAGGTCAAACACTTGCACCTTCGACCATGATGGCCATAGGATTACCCTCCACCCAGTCCAGCCGAAGGACCTATCTATCCGCAGACCAGCTGACCCCAGCACTACGACCACTTCTGGTCAGGGGAAGGTCGGTCCACCCACTTTGTCCTCGGCACAGGCATCCACTTCGTCGACTACTCCTAGCAGAGTGGACCCTTCACCCAGGAGGTTGATGATGATCAGCCCGAGAGAGATGGAACAGGAGGTGACCGGGGGTAACCCCATTCTAGCTGTCATTGTCAGGGGCATAGAGGATGTCGCCCCTAGGTCTGAGGATGAGCATCCCCCAGAGATAGCCGCAATATTGCGAGAATTTTCCGATGTCTTCCCCAAAGACCTCCCTGAAGGCCTTCCACCTATGAGGGATATCCAGCATGAGATCGACCTCGTCCCGGGCTCATCTTTGCCCAACCTTCCCCATTATAGGATGAGTCCCACGGACCATGTCGAGCTTCAGTGGCAGGTCGAGGAGTTGATGAGTCGGGGATCCCTTAGGGACAGCAAGAGTCCTTGCGCTGTCCCCGCACTATTGGCCCCGAAGAAGGATGGCACATGGAGGATGTGCATTGATAGCCGTGCAATCAACAAGATCACAGTGAAATATCATTTTCCCATTCCCCGATTGGATGACTTGCTAGACATGATGTCGGGAGCCACTATCTTTTCAAAGATAGATCTTCGTAGTGGCTATCACCAGGTGCGGATCAGGCCTGGAGATGAATGGAAGACGACATTCAAGACCAAGGATGGTCTTTATGAGTGGTTGGTTATGCCATTTGGGCTTTCCAACGCCCCTAGCACCTTCATGCGGTTGATGACCCAGGTTTTAAGCCCTATGATAGGGGTCTTCTTGGTTGTCTACTTCGATGACATTCTTATCTACAGCCGCACTAGGGAGGACCACTTAGACCATCTTAGGCAGGTCTGTGTCGTGCTAAGGCGAGAGAGTTTATTTACCAACCCGAAGAAATGTGCTTTCATGTCTGATCAGATCACTTTTCTCGGGTTCATTGTGTCGAGAGATGGAGTCTCCGCTGATCCGGAGAAGATTAGGGCCATCAGGGAGTGGCCCGAGCCCCACACACTCCACGATGTCCGGAGTTTCCATGGCTTAGCAACGTTCTACCGTCGCTTCATTCATGGCTTCAGTTCTATCACTGCCCCGATCACTGATTGCATAAAGAAGGGGGCATTCATATGGACTAAGGTTGCAGCCACGGCCTTTCAGGACATTAAGGAGCGCATGACCCAGGCACCTGTCCTTGTTTTACCTGATTATTCTAAGGTATTTGAGGTCACGTGTGATGCTTCTGGTGTGGGTATTGGTGGCGTTTTGAGTCAGGAGTCTCACCCCATTGCATTCTTTAGCGAGAAGCTTAATGATGCCAAACTGCGATATTCCACATACGACAAAGAATTTTACGCAGTTGTCCAGGCATTGAGGTATTGGAGGCACTATTTGTTGCACCAGGAGTTTGTCCTCTTCTCTGACCATGAGGCCTTACGATTCCTCCATACCCAAAAGAAGCTGAATGCTCGCCATAGTCGTTGGGTGGAGTATCTCCAGGAGTACACCTTTGTGCTCAAGCACAAGACATGGGCGGAGAACAAGGTCGCCGATGCACTGAGTCGTCGGGTGATGATGTTGACCACCATGAGTGTTGAGGTGGTAGGGTTAGAAAGGCTGAAAGACGCTTATGTGGATTGCCCGGAGTTTGGCCCGATCTATGCCGTCCTTCAAGCCGGTCCCTCGCGCGATTATAGCGAGTTTGTGCTACATGAGGGTCAACTATTCCGGGGTGACAAATTATGCATCCCACGGACTTCTGTTCGTGATTTTCTTACGTGGGAGATGCACGCGGGAGGTCTTACTGGCCACTTTGGCTGGCCGGAACAAGACCATAGAGGCGGTTGAGCATCGATTCTATTGGCCTAGCCTGAAGAAGGATGTTGCTCGTATTGTGGCCCAATGCCGCACTTGTACTTTGGCTAAGCAGAGGAAGCAAAATACTGGCCTCTATACTCCCCTCCCCGTCCCAGATAATCCATGGCATGATATTAGCATGGACTTTGTGTTAGGATTTCCCCGCACCCTCCGAAAGTATGACTCGATCATTGTGGTTGTCGACCGGTTCTCCAAGATGGCATTATTCATTCCATGCTCTAATACCTCGGATGCCACTAGAGTTGCCCGTCTATTCTTCTCCCACTGTGTCTCCAGGTTTGGCCTTCCCCGCACCATAGTGTCGGATAGGGATGTAGGATTCACCAGTTATTTTTAGAAAACCCTATGGCACATGATGGGCACCCAGCTAAAATTCTCTACGGCATACCATCCCCAAACCGATGGTCAGACTGAGGTTGTTAATAGGAGTTTGGGGGACCTTCTTAGGTGTCTAGTATGTGATCGAGTCAGGGATTGGGATTTGGTTCTACCCCTTGCAGAGTTTACTTACAATGATTCAGTTAATAGGTCCACAGGCATGAGTCCTTTTGAGATTGTTACTGGCCGTAGACCTAGGAAGCCTATAGACTTGGTCCCATCTCCCGTCCAGTCCCGAGTGTCCGAGTCAGCCGAGTCCTTTGCTGTTCATATTAGGCAGTTGCATGAGCATGTACGTCGTCACATTGAGTCCAGCAACGCACGATACAAGGAGTTGGCTGATGCCCACAGGCACCACCGTGAGTTTCAGGAGGACGAGTATGTCATGATCAAGATTAGGCCTGAACGGTTTCCCTCAGGAACCGTGAAGAAGCTACAAGATCGCGGTGCCAGTCCTTTCCGAGTAGTGAAACGAGTTGGTCCTAATGCATATGTTGTAGACCTGCCAGAGGAGTACGGGATCAGCTCCACTTTCAATGTCTCGGACCTAGTCGCCTATAGGGACCCCGCGGTGATACCCAGTGAGCCTTTTGAGCCATTTTCACCCCTTGTGAGTGACACCACCCCAGAGCGTCCACCACCAGGCTTGTTACCTCAGCAGCGCGAGCAGATGGAGCGTATACTAGACGAGCAGGTGACTACTACTCGGGGTGGAGTGTACCAACGCTATCTGGTGTGATGGAAGGGACGGCCTGCGTCCGATGACACCTGGATCACCCGGGCAGAGTTACAGATGGTAGATCCAGATCTGCTGGATCGACACCAGAGCGACCAGGACCCCTACTCGACGGGGTCGACCTTCTCCCACCCGGGGAGAATTGGTGAGGACACCAGAGCCAGTCGTCGATATCAGACACGCAGCATGACTCGAGCGACGCCGACCTCCTTGTGGCTGGGTGATAGCATGGAGTCCCCACCTGGGTATTGAGTTTTTTTATGTTTATTATGAGTGTCATGGTGTGTATTTGTATATTTATGAGTGTAATGGGTCAAGCTTGTAATATGGGCTACAATTCATGTAAGGGGTCCAATTTCTACATTGGGCCTCAAGACCATTAGGAGCCCAATTGGACCTTCTAGGAGACTTGGACCATTAGGCCAAGGAGACAAAGGTAGAGGATTCCCCATCTTTGTCCCCCATGCTTGTCCCCCACCTACCCTTAATGGGGGGGTGTCCCCTCCTTGTCCCCCATGTTTGTCCCCCACCTACTCTTGACCAATGTTAGTGGATGTCCTTTAGAGTTAGTGGATGTCCTTTGGTGTTAGTGAATGTCCTTGGATCTAGATCTAGGGTTTTCATATTTATAGTCTCTTGTTGTATTTTGTGTGGAACTAATGAAAAAATGAAGAATTATTGTCATTTGGAGCAAGCAACCCCTCTCCCTCTCCTACCCTCTCCCCTCCCCTCTTCTTCCTCCTCCAGATCTAGGGCTTAGGCCCCTTCTATCTTCTTCTCTATCCCTCCTCCTTCTATCTCAACTGCCGCCACCGCCGTTCGTGCCGCCGACGAATCGCCGTGATCAATCTTCCGAGGTGCTGTCCGGAGTACTGTCCCGCTGATCAGAGCCCCAAAGAGAGAAGTCCCGTGCTCAAGCCCCAGATCTTCTGAGGTTGAAAGTTCCAAGGTAGGTTCCCCACATTCCCCCCAACCTCCACAAAAAAACCCCGCCCAAAAATCCCTCCATTTCGATTTTTCCCATTTTCTTCTTTCCCCTTGTGTCAGATCTGTCCACTGTGCAGACTCCGTTTCAGCAAGCCACCATCCGACCCTTTAGCCCCCTTTAACGTCCACCAAACCTCATGAAACTTTAACTGGAGGTTCTTTCTATCAAATACCATCTCCCATATTTTTTTCATGAATTTAAAATTTTTCTAGATAGCCCAAACAATTCCTGCAAACCGCCACTTCCACTCTGTCCACAGTTTTCTAGGCCCGACCCCCCTCCACTATAAAAACCACCAAAAATCGATACCTCCATAAAAGTTCACATAAAAACTATCCTCATTCTCCTGACTTATAGATCTACAACTTGCATGAAGATCTCTTCACCCATATCCATCATTAACCCCACGGTCAACCCCTATTCTCAGGAAACTCCCCTGTCCACCTTGTCTGTCCCTGCCCTGTGAGCCAGCAGCTTCTAAATTCAGCCACGGTCAGCGTAGAAGATTTAAAATTCCTTCTCTAGCCTGGGGTTGAAGATCTCTGGAAGAGCTTTCCAACGGTACCTGCCCCGCGTCGATCCGACGTCGGGGCTGATCGCAGTTGCCGTTCTCGCCGGGTCGCGCACAGCAAAACATCATATTCGACTCGTGGACGGCACCCGACGACCACCCCCGAGGCGGCCGACCCGCCTTCCACTCGCCGGACCAGTGTGCCTCCATCCCCGGAGCCACCCATCCAGGAGTCACCAACACCGCAGCATCCTTCCCGGCTTCCCCGGCCCACCAATCAGGTCGTGGGCCCCACGAGTACTAGCACTTGCCACCGTCAGAGCGGCCCCGAGTGCTGCCCGCCAACCCAAACGCGTTACTCCCGGGTCCTGCATGTAGCCCTTTACCTCCCTGCGTGGAGTGGGCAGAAATAATCAATTCTGTAACTATTATTATTTGTTGTACCGGGAGTACGAGTTCAGCCGGGGTCGTCGTCCCCACACCCGGAGCGTGGAGGTACACTCGCCGCCCCCTTTAGTGCTTGCTTTTCTAGTATATACTCTTGACGCCGCTGCTTGTGAGTGTGTTAGGCCCCTAGATTGCTTGAGTTAGTCACCGCTGTGAGTTGAGAGTGCGAGACCCGTCCCGTGACTCGATCCGAGCACGAGAGTGAGCCGACCGCTGTTGGCACCTAAAATATGATCGTCGGCAACCAAGCCATAAGGACGAATGACCCGGCCCACCGAAGTACGGAAGCCGATGAAGATCAACATATTGAAGACTTCTCAAGCTGCCAGAGCCTCGAGTCACTCCGTATGGATACGGGGACTTCACCTCATGAGAGCCGAGACGAATCCAACAACCAACCGACGGTGCAACCAAGCCTGCCCAATGAATCGGCATCGACTTTGTCGTGCTGCATCCACTACACCCGTTGTCCGACCAAGGTCGACGGTCTACCCGGTGGCTACCCACCTCATGAAAGGCTCTCCCGAGGATAAAGGAGTCCCCCCGGCTTCCCGAAACGGAGAACCAAAAGCTCTGACGGCGGAAGATCCCGATCATCCGGCATGGGCACGGCTTCCCGTCAAGATGGGCCCACTGGTGGCCGAATGATCGCCCGGCTCAGGCGGAACTATCTCCCAGCTATCTAACCTCCTAGAAAGCTCTGAGTACGAGCCAGGCCGGACCAACAGCATGGAGCATAGAGCCGAGGGCCGTGCCGGTAGAAAGCCCGTACGATCGAGATGAAGCTATCCAGAACCTCGAGAATGGCCGTACGCCAATCTAGGAGCTTCGACAGATCATATCGTCGAAGTCTTAGTGAGCAGTGGCAGAGTACATGTTCACGATGGCCCCGAGTTCATCGACTGGCTCAAGCGTACGAGGGGCATTAGTCCGGCGCGCCTTAAACCGGCGCGCCCCTTACTCAATGCCTTTATCCCGGCCCGCCTCTTATCTCCATTCCTTATCCCCGGCGCGCCCCTACCTTCAGCCCTCTTCCCGGCGCGCCAGTTACCCTATCGAATGGCACCTTGAACCG